>JAGQAX010000004.1:33497248-33726212 GCA_019142605.1 Cephalopholis sonnerati | reverse complement strand
GGGAATTTGGAGGCCAGGTTGACATTTTGAGCTCCTTGTCACCCTCCTCAGGACCTTTCCTCAGTAGTTTTTGAGGCATGATGCACTGTCCTGTGGAGGAGGGCACTGCCATAAGGGGATGTACTTTGTCTGCAACAGTGTTTGGGTGGCTGGTGCCAAAAACCGTATTGACAAAATATTTTCTGCCTGGACTGTCTTTTTTTTTTTTTTTTTTGTTAGAAATGATGGAAAAGTCTTACGGCTGTCCACCATTTTGACACAGAGGGGTCTCCCCTAACTAAGAAATTCACACCCCTGTCCAGGTGGTAGCATGTACATATTGATTTACCATTGTCTTGTCCTTGATCTCAAGTACATGGCCTTGTTGTCTTGCTAGCTTTAGCCATCACATTGGTAGACTATACCTCTTCCTACCACTGCAAAATGTCATGGCAGCAGAACATCCTAAGCTTCTTTAAAAGGCCAAATAATTATAATGGCATGATAAATGAGGTACAGAAAAAAACCCTTGGTTCAGTGTCTGACCGGTTAGCACAAGCTAACACAGCAGCGGCTAACATCCGACACAGAACAGTCCCAACAAAGTCACACAGATGCTGAAAAGGCTCGACTCTAGTTAAAATGTTATGGTTAGGTAATGTTAGCTGTGTGATGCTAACAGTTAGCCCTGTCGTCATCGTGTATGAATGGACTCTGTCCCTAGCATGGAGCTAACAGTCCCGCTACACTTAAAAGATCCACAGTCGGGCTGAGTGAATCAATATGCTGCCCCACAAACAAAGTATTTAACATTTACTGTTGATTAAGTGTGTTACCGAAGCTCCAGAGCCAAATAAGAATGAAAAAGACGGACTGCAGTGGCGAGTAGAGGACAACCAGGTGATACTAATGAAAGACTGTTCTGTATTGTTTGTCCCTCTTGCGTTGCCGTAGGGTAGAAAAAGTCTTGGGGTGACAAAGGTAGAGGAATAAATGGACTGTTGCTGTTGGAGCTGTTACAAAATCTTCAGTCTCGTTTGTATTTCTTCACACCCAAGAACTCTCACACATACATAAGCCCCCTAAAAACGCGGAATGTCACCCCAAAGCGTTTTTCTCTCCCTACGGCAACGCATGAGGGTCATACAATATAGAAGAGCTTGTTGTACAAATATCATTTGGCTGCTAGCGGCTGAAAGCTAAAATTAAAATGGCTGGTAATATGCAATTATAACGGATTTTAACGCCCCTACCTGCAATATAAAAACGAGAAAGTCTAGTTTAAGCTTTGGGTGTAGAGTGTAAAGTGGCAATCATATGAATATCAGGAGCCACGTTTTTCCAGAAGGAACATTGCATTGAAGATCAGTGTTATTCATTTTACCAGTGGTTTAAATGGAGCCTTTTCACAGCAGACACTTTGACATGTCAAAAGTAAGAGAACCATGGGTCAAATTGATAATATCAATGATGGCTCAATTCCATTTAGTTTCCCAATAAGCCAGCAGCTATCATTAATGTTACTAAGTACACCTGTGATTTTCCTACTATGACATGTCAAAATGTCTGCTGCAGTGCCGTGCACAGACATTTTGCAGGGCAGGTGCTTAAGTGGTAAAAAAGGGCATCCCTTCTACATTTTTTTTTGTGTGTTGCTCACGTGAAATGCAGGTACAAAAAGAAAAAAAAATGTGGGCAGGCAAAGTGCACCCTGCTGGGTGGTTTCTATTTGCCAGCACTTTGAGGCCTAAGAATACATACAGTACATCTGTGCACAGTAACAATAATAAGATGTCTAAATATCTATACTCTTTGCACCTAGCAGCTGCTACACATACACATTCATTTTCTACATTTATCATTTATTTATAACAAACAACAGACAAGGGCACACTGTGCAAGCTTTAGTCATCTATAAAGTAAATAACCCCCCTTTGTAATTATCTTTTGAATAATCTTTAAATATTCTTAAAAAATCCTAGAAAACAGATGCGCACAGCTCCGTGCTCCTCCTCTCCTCCTCTGCGCTCTTTAAGCACAGCAGCCCCAAACTACACATCATTTCTCTTTAAATTATCAGAGACACAGCATGGGAGACATAAACATTATTTCAAAACGAGTTTTGGTTTAAAAAGGCATGTGGAAGTGAGAGAGCAATTTGGTGTTGGTCTCCACTCACACAGGGCAGCTGGTGAACCCAAATCTGGCAGAGAGTTGGAGGAAGACAGTGTGGTTTTACACTGGACTATCTTACTTGTTAAACATAATGATGATTTATTGTCTGAATTACTCTGGCTGTATCAAGATGTTTTAACAGTGGTTTAATTTCACAACAGTGACAACGCATACTGAGGCTTAAGGCAAACACTATCTTTACCTGGGCTGTCCATGAAGCAGGTCAGGTAGACATGATGCTGCTCTGCAGGGCGCTTGATTGTGTGAGGCTGAAGAGGGGGGGGCAGGGGCTCCACTCAAATGCAGTTGTCGGGCACACGACACATTTTTAATTGAGAATTGATGCCATAGGGCCAAATTGAAAAACTAAAACACAGAATTATTAAAAGAAATAGAAAAAAAACATGTATTTCAAAAAGGGCATTTATCTAGAAAGAGGACGAATGGGCAGGTGCTCTAGCACCACCTGGGGTCTATCTGTGCACGTGCCTGGTCTGCTGTGAAAAAGGTCTGTGTTGTGGCTGATCAAACAGGCATGGGACAATTGTTTTTATACTAATTTGAAAATGAAACAAAGCTTTAATGCCAATTTTTTCTGATGTCAGAATAGTAGTAATATTAATGTAAGAGTTTGATGCTCCAGGCAGTGAACTGTGTTTTATTTAGGGCTGCAACTAATGATTATTTACAACCAGTGGGTTATTTCTATGATTAATCACTGAATATTTTGTTATTAAAATGTCACAAAATAGTAAAGAATGCCAAGAGTGACATCTCCAATTGTTTGTTTTGTCTGACCAACAGTTAAAAACCCAAAACTTAAAATAAAATTAAATAGAAAAACAGGCAATCGTCACATGTGAGAGGCTGTTAACAGTTAACAGTTGGTATTTTTTGTTGGATAAATGACTTTAATGGTTCTAAAAATAGTTTACTTATTGGTTAATTAATTAATTCAGCACTGGTTTAATATTTACATGAGACCAGACTCTTCATATGTGTAAAAGAATAGGTGTTAGTTTTTAATTTCTAGTACAATCGTCCTGCTCTGAGTCCATGTGATTTATTTTGCAGTAATTTACATGATGATCCCTTTAGATCACAGATTAATGAGAGGTGTGTGAAATGTACCAGAAACCATCTGCACAACCTGACAAGAAGCCAAACCGCTTCGAGAAGTGTTAATAATAGATAATAACATCAAAGAGACCGAACGTACAAATCCTTCCAAGACAGAGCAATTACAGTTTCATTAGCTCGGCTCGGAGGAAATGAAACGCTCAGGGTCATAAATATTTTCAAAATTTGAGTGGATGATTTCGTTGCCAAAGTGTAGCGGATGTTAAATCTTTTAAATCACTCTAAAATACAGAAACCAGACAATTTGCTGTAGAGAAATATCTAAATATCAGATGTGAATGAGGACACAGAAAAAAAATCACATAACAACAAGCTATTTATTTATTAATACAAATAGGAATGAGGAGTAAATATTAAAACTGTTGCAGGTCTTCATTTCTTTTTGCCCATCGAGGCTTCAGCTGCAGCGGCTGCGGCTGCTGCATCAGCTTTCAACTTCTCTTCTCTCTGCTCCATGAAGACTTTGTACTCATCAGCTGAGAGACTGAAAAGGAGGAGGGAGGAAGAAAAAGAGAGGAAATAATACATTAAGTTACCCCAAACTCTGACTTACTGTTACAAGGAAATGTAACCTGCTGTTAAAAGGTTAAAAGACAAAATGTTAACGATGGTGCTCCTTGGATTCCTTCATCATTTTGTAGTAAAATTTAATAAAACTGGACAAATGTGGACGGCCAACAACACATGAACACCTTTCCACTGGAGCTGGTCATATTTAATAGCAGAAAATTCTACTTTTTATGACTGAAAATCCTTCAGCGATCTGCAACATTAACTTTAAACATAGTTTTTGTCCCCCAGAATCAATGAGCAATGATCTTCTTTGTGGACTCACCACAGTGCAGCAGTGTTCAACAACCACCCTGGGAGAAATCCATTGTAAAAGAAGCAGAGATACCAATTTCTGCACTGACAATACTCTCAATAAATCATAATGCACTGCAGCCGCAAGACATGTGGAGTTTTAAGTAAGGGGGCAGAAAAGGATTCTGGGAAAAGTACAATACCATTAAGTGAAGTAGAAATAGATGCGGCAGGTTGAGGGAGTGCGATTGTATAAGAATACTGAACCAAAAGAGTTCATGCTGTGCACGTAACAAATGATAAATATCAGAAAGTTTGAAGGTAAACACAGGTGGGTGTTAGGATGCAAAGCCCCTCGTGGGTACGCAAGTAAGTCGGTGGAGGAGTGGAGGGAGTTTACATCTGCAAAATCTAAAGCAGTCAGATACAAAAGCAAGATGCGTGATCTCTGTGAAGCTCATAGCTTTTAATCTTTGTCCAAAATCAATACTGATTGTATACAGTACGAACTGTACTTTATACTGTCTTAGTACTGTTTTTGCAGTTAGAAGTCAACACACAGTTTTAAACTAACAGGATATTATGCAAGATGTGCACTGATGCGTGTCAGTCAAACAGCGATGTTTGAATGTTACTGCTGATTCACCCTCACACAAAAACTTTTTTTTATTGGTTTGGTGGATATTTCCATAAAGCTGTTTTACCACCGTCCACAGCTTGTTTATGTTTTTTGCAGCCGTAAGCAGCTTCTCATTGCCTTTGTTTATAGCATTGTTAGGAGAGAATAGTGTTCATCAACAGTTCACTCAAAAATCAAGGTTATTTTTTAAAGTAAGCACACTGACTTTTTTTGATTCATTCATTTTCTGTAACCGCTTATCCTGTCGGGGGTCGCTGGGGCCTGGAGCCTCTCCCAGCTGAGGCTGGGCGAGAGGCAGGGTTCACCCTGGACAGGTCACCAGACTATCACAGGGCTGACACATAGAGACAGACAACCATTCACACTCACATTCACACCTACGGACAATTTAGAGTCACCAATTAACCTGCATGTCTTTGGACTGTGGGAAACCGGAGTTCCTAGAGAAACTATGCTGACATGGGGAGAACATGCAGTCTCCACACAGAAGGGCTTCCCCACCCTGGGTTCTAACCAGCAGAATGGCTGAATGGTGATACACAATATATTTATATTTATATATTTTCTACAAAATGGGCTACATGTTCTCAATTGCAAGTCAAAGCCACATTTGAGATGTCACACGCACTTTCATAAAAACAGACTGATCAAAATACAGTGCAAAGACAGGGATTTTATTCCCTGTTTGAAAATATACAGCTGCACAACATTTAAATGAAAAAGTACATAAAACAAATAGCAGGGCTGTGCGTTAATGTTTTTGCACACAGCACTGGAGCTACAGAGGTTAAAATGTTTGCAGCACAGGACACAAAACTATAACATGACTATGGAAGTATCAAGTAGGTCTAAATCCACTGTAGTTTGGAGCAATTAAAAATCTTTGTGGGGGGAGTTAAAAAGTCATTTTCCATGGCCTTTCAAATGAATCCAGTGCTGGAAAATGATTTAAATAATCTTTATTTATTTAGGCTATCAATCTTATTTATGTACAGAGCATCAACAGAGAGGCCGAGGGAGGGAAGGGGCAAGAGACACTTTGTCCTCGTCATATATGTCTTGTAAATGAAACATCTGTATTGTCACTGCATTTTTTAAACACGTCTGTCGCCTGCATCCAGGCGCTGTCTCCATGTCACACAACAGACTAAAACTACCAAGAAGGACAGCAACGTGCTATGATCCACCTCACACATAAACTAGCAGTGCAGTGCTGGATTGCACGTGTGCTGCTGTAATTTCATTCGTCTCACAGACTGATTTAGCGTTGCACGTGCAACATACAGACTCATGTCACACTGTAGACTAATTCACAGACATTAAACAGAGGAGCAGCTCTGTGCAGAGAGTGTGAGAGACGAGAGATGCACACTGGTATGTGTTATGTAACGCAACTTGACCCTATATTGATATAAACAGTGTTGTCTCAATGTATTTATTGATTGAAAATATATGGCTATATCATACATAGTTTTTATATCGCCCAGCACCAAGATAAACTTCAACTCGATTAGAGTTAGGTAAGTTTTTCTCCTGTTAGTTTCTTCTCTCTTCCCTCAACAAAATGAGGGAGTAGGGGGAGGTAGAATGTAGGGCCTGGTCCAGCAGGGGATGGTTCAGTCCACACAGTTTGTCCTTGGCTCTGCCTCCCTTATGCTTCTTCTTACTTCTCTATCTACCTATGCTCTTTCCTACTTTTCAGTCCGTCTAACCTTAACCCTTTGGCTCCCACTCGGTAACCCCCAGATGGCGCTATCAGTCCCACTCATAGTTTCAAGTATGTGCATCGAGGGATTGTAACATGCACCACACTCATATTCCAAAGGCCTAACTTCTCAAAACTACACAAATAACCTAGCCCTTAAATTTTAATTTCAGATCCTAAACAGCATCTCAATCCTACTGCTTACTGCTTTACTTCCAAGTCACAGCACAAGACAAAAACGCATCACTGGATCAATTTCACAAGCACTTATTCCTCTACTGCCTTACAAAAATAATTATGGTCAGAGATCATTTTGTCACACTTACGCTAAAATCTGGAATGAGACCACACTACATTAGAGCGATAAGCCCCTATTACACATTTCAAACACGCATATAAACACTATCTGATGGAAGGACATACCTGCAACCACTCATTTAAATCTCATATCCCATTTTGCTCACTCCACTGAAGTCCTCTACTCTGCAATGTCCATGTAGCTGCCTGTTTTGTGGTTTAGCCTCTGTTGATTGTTTCTATTTTTATTTTGTACTGTGATGTGTTTTTGTTGTACAACAGGAACTTGCTGAAAACCAGTTTTAACCGAGTCAGGCCAGTTTTAACTGTAACACACAATATTACTTTTAATTCCTTTCCTTTATAAATAAAACAGACAGGTAGGACTGGGCATGATTATGACGGGCCTTATAGGTGAGAAGCAGAATCTTTAAATCAATGTGATATTTAACAGGAAGCCAGTGAAGCTGCTGGAGAACAGGAGTGATATGATCTATGGAGGGGGTTCTGGTAATGATACGGGTAGCTGAATTCTGGACCAACTGGAGTTTATGGAGACACTTTAGAGGGACACCAAAGAGGACAGAATCGTAATAATCACTATGGGATATAACCAAAGAATGAACGAGGATAGCAGCACCCTGAGCTGTAAGTGATGGGCGAAGACGATTAATATTTTGTAGATGAAAGTTTGCAGACCGAGTAACATTATTGATGTGGGCCTCGAAGGACAATGTACTGTCCAGAATGACGCCCAGACTCTTAACTTAAGAGGAAGGACTGCACTTTGGAGTTGTCAATGGTCAGAGACAAACTATGTGGTTTAGCCAAAGTAGACTTTTTAGTGACACACTAGAAGATTTACAAAGACTGGGGATCTTGCAGAGTCACTATCTAAAAGACCTCAACTAGATTCCTTTTGCGATTATTTCCCATCCTGCTCCTGGTGGAAAATATTACACCAAATTTCCTTTAGGAAATATGACATATTAACAATCCTTAAGTGTCTGCAAAAACACACAACTATGGAAACACAAGATATAATGCATCATATGTCGACAATATCATTGTCAATTCAGCATCAGTACAGTCTATAAAGATAACTGTGTCTACAAACAAACTACATTTTGAATTTTGTTGCCTTAACTTGTTGTCAACCTCTGTTGGTTAGCTGCACTGTTGTAGTAGAAGACAGTGGGAATGAGAGGCGAACAGTTTCAAAAACACTAAAAATAAGTGCCGGTTGGTGGATCAGATACACGTCAAATTAAACACAGACTCTCGTTCACTCCACATCTTCACCAGTTTCTTCTCCTTTTCCACAGCACAAGAGAACCTAGACTTATTCACGTTCTTGTGCCTCCACAGAGTCTGCACCATGTTTGCTGTTTATACAATCTGCTGCTTCCTGTATAGTGCTAGAGAGAGCACAGCTATTGGTTGTTGACAATGTTCACATCATTGACCTTCAGTATTTGCATTCTTATTGTGTAGTATTCATCTAAAAGCACAAAGAAAAAATTGTTGATTCGACTCTACTGCAGCTTTTGAGACTGGACTGCTTGTTATTGTCAGATGCTCATGTTATTATTAATGTTACTTTGTATGAGGAGAGGAGCTGCCAACAGTAAGTGCACACTACAACACAGTATAATG
This sequence comes from Cephalopholis sonnerati, assembly GCA_019142605.1. Taxonomy (NCBI): domain Eukaryota; kingdom Metazoa; phylum Chordata; class Actinopteri; order Perciformes; family Serranidae; genus Cephalopholis; species Cephalopholis sonnerati. The sequence goes on along the minus strand of JAGQAX010000004.1, from coordinate 33,717,816 downwards.
TAATGCATTACAACTGCACTATAAAGTAAACGCTAAACCACAGACATACACATAGATGAATATTTAGTATCTTATTTAGCCGAGTGGCAAATTGCATCATTACAGCAGCAAGTAAAGTAGATACTGCATAATGATAATGATGATGTATTAGTTTGGTGAGGTACTGCATCTGAACTGCAAAAATTAATATAAAATTGAGCTGTACAACAAATACACTCATGGACAAATTATGACACAATGGGCCCATAAAAAGGCCCCCCCTTGTACCTTACACCCAACAGATTTTTAACCCTTAACTCCCTTTCAACTCTGTTTAAAGTAATACTTTACCTGCAAAAATCATTTGTGTATCTAATTATCATTGCATTACACTGAATTCATGAAGAAAACATAATTTATCTTGCATAACTCCTCAGTGAGCGAGGAATCTAAAAAAGGCAAACATTTATCAGGAATTAAAATAAACAGGGACAACTGCAAAACTATATCAAAATATCTGTTTACAAAGTGTCACACAACTTGTCCAGTATAATCCCAGCCTCATTTATCCAGTCTGATGCTCAGTTCTTCACAAACACATGCACTTTCACAAAAAAATAATGATTAACACCACTTTTGCCTACGAGCAGTGCTGACAAGCCTAAACACCTGCATGAATATGAGCTCAGTTTGAGCAGAGTTCAAATGCACACGCATGCTCAGGCTTTCAGCCGTGCATGAGACTGTTTGTACAGATGTGCTTTAAATCATAAACATTTTAAATGCATGTGTTTGTGAAGCACTGGGCAAACGACTAGATAAATAAGATTTTACATCAGTGCTAGCATCCCTGCACTGGCTACCTGTCAAATACAGGATTGATTTTAAGGTCCTGTTATTTGTTTTTAAAGCCATACATAGGCTGGCACCCCAGTACATTGCTGAACTTCTCTGCCCCTATTCCAGCTCCCGACCTCTCACATCCTCCAAACATTGTCATTTAACAATTTGAAACCTGAGCAACTTTTCTTGATTTCTTTTAAAAACATCGGAAGAAGGCAATGAGCAACGAAAGAAGAAATGACCCGAAAAATTAGCAAGAAATTAGTAAAAAGAGAAAATTAAAAACAAGAATGAGTTTAAAAAAAAGGAACCAAAGAAAGTTAAAAACAAACAATCAAGAAAATGACCTAGAAAGAGTGCTTTAAAATTGTAATAATTCTGTTACATAATTTTAAAATGTAATAATAATAATGTAATAATAATAGTTATTATAGTTATTATCTGCTGAAAGCAGCAGAAGAAAAGTGGTGTTGCTCCAGGTTTAAAGGGTTGACTGTCCCGCAGTCGAGACTGGTGGTTAAGGAAGATCGTGCTTTTGGAAGCTTTGGAATAGCCTTCCACTCTCAATCAAATGCTCCCCCTCCATTGACACTTTTAAGACAAATCTTAAAACATGCATGTTTTTAATGGCCTTTGGTGGTCTGTAGTGGTTTTAACATTTTAGTATTTTATAGTCTTTTCACAGTTTAAAATGTTCTTACTGATTTTATTCTATTTTATATTTGTGTACATGTTATATTGCTATATATTTGCATGTCATTCTCTTATTTTGTACAGCACTTAGGTCAACTGTGGCTGTTTTTAAATGTACTATAAAAATAAACTTGATTTGATTTGAATAATAATGCATGAGTTGTGTGAGAGTTTGTAACAGATATAGTTTTGCTGTTGTTAAATGTGTTCCACGTTTTCTTTAATTCATGAAGATAGTTCACCTTTTTTTGGGTTCTTCCTTTACTGTGAAGGCATGCAAGAAAAATAAAGTGTTTTTCACAATTTCGGGATAACATACAGCACGCAAATGACATACAAACTGTTATTTTGAAGGTGAAATATTTCTCCAAGTTTTTGTTGTACTGCCAGAGTGCTTCTGTTCTCAAACACTGAAATGTATGTTTTAATTCCATTGCTTCCTGTAGCCTAAATATGCTGTAAACTTTTATCAAATAAAAAATGAATGTAAATATAACAAAGATAAATATTGAGTAGGACTCTGTATGAAAATATGCTCAGTATCAAAGGATCAGAGGTTCTTCATCTGTCCACTTGGTTCCTAATAAGGACGTATAGTCCCATTGTATTGCATTGGATCTGTGTGTCATAAATTTTGATTCAAGTGCTCCATAAAGATCAGTATCAGGAGCTTAAAAAGATAAAATGAGATGGGGACATCTGAACTTCTGACTGAGCCCTTTTGTTTCTGCGGCAGGGACATTTTATTGAATTGCATTTGATTACACACTGAAGCTACTGCAGGTGTTCATGTTATTGTGGCCACTTTACTGTTATCATACCTGACCTCCAGTGGCCATTAGGAGGCACAGCAGCACCTACAGTCGACACCACCTGCTGCATCTTTGTTACTCTGCCTGAATATGTGTGAAGCTTTATGTTTCTGTGACCTTCATTCACTAATGATTCAACTAACAAGTCCAGGACAGAAAAAGCTTCTGACAGCATTTGCTTGTGTGCACACAGGTCAGGTTTATGGTGTATCAGGTCAATATAGTGAAATTAAAAAAAGTGCATCAAGCACAAAAACATGACTTACTTGTTAACAACCTTGATGCCCAGTGAACGAGCCGAGCCGATGATGCTTTTGACGACATTCTCAAGGGTGGTGTTCCTCATCTGGAAACACTCATCCTGGGCTTTCACCTGGGCAATCTCATACACCGCCCTCACCGACACCAGCCCCACTGTCTCATGGCCTTCACAGACAGACACACAAAAGAGATTTCAGAATGGGAATAAAGAAAAGAGAATAATTAATTAAACATACAAGGAAAACCCAGGCACAAAAGAGAGCAAAGTGGGGGGTATATGTGTGTGTGTGTGTGGAGGACGGTGCAGGGGTGGTATTAGGAGTCAACAGCCGAAACGAGGCTGGAGATAGCTTGGAGCATAAAAGGTGGAAATCCATAATTCTCTTTTCTTAACACACCACCTTTACTACTTCCTTCCTCTGCTGCAGTTCCCCCGCATGTCATGAATATAACATCAATCACAGCAAAGCTCAAACCCGAGCCGAGGGAGAGACGTGTGTCCGTTACAGGATGGGCTCAGCAGGTGAAGATTGGAGGGAGAGCGGATAACATCAGTGCAGCGGCACATCTCACCTGTCTTGCCGGCCCCTTTCGCAACGCCCGCTGCTTGCTTGAGGAAGTAAGACACTGTGGGCTGGCCGATCTTGAGGTCATAGGTCCTGTCAGGCTGAAAAGACAGAAGAATTGAAATTAAAACGTGATCCAAGGTGGGCCAGAGACGGCTGTAGCCGGGATTCACAAGTCTATAAAGTGTTTGTTTGTCTACATAACTTGGAAAATTGTTCTGACAACACTCAGTCACATATTCAATAAACACAAAAACACTTAAAGAGTTAAAGTAAAATTATTGTAATTACAAGGAGACAAGTACAGACCTCCTCACACAGAAATCGACGGATCAATGAGGGTGTTTTTCACATCATATTTTATAACACTTCAGACAAAGAAAGTTGATTGGCTGTCTGCCAAAAGATAACAGTTTTAAACCACTTATGTGTTTAATCTTCACCTTACTTTCACCAGTTCATTCTTTTATTCATTCAATTGACCGTTCGCGAACCCCACCTCCCTTAGTAACTGTTGCTACACCTCTCAACTCTCCGTTCTGCTCAGCTTGTATGTACTTTGCAATGATAACAGTGGCTGATCTACCATCGAAAATCATTGAATTTTTGGAACAATGGGTCCACGATTTCAGACAGCGGTAGACAAAAGCCTGGTCATCACTTCATTATCTGGCTGAAATAAAAACTGTCGCGAATTGTCTTCATGAGTTTGAAACACCACTCTGGCTGGCATTATTATCTTTTCTTATCTTTCCAGCAGACTCACTTTGAAACCAGAGTCTGTGAAAGGTTTCTTAAAGGGCCAGTGTTTAAGATTTAGAGGGATTTAGCGGCATCGAAAGGAGGATTGCACACTACAACCAGCTGAAACTTCTCCTGATTAGAATTCTTTCAGTGCTTATTGTTTTTACTGGGAGCTGAATTATCAGCAGATCTCACTTCGTCTCCAAAACAAACTGACCCAGTGATTTTAAACTGGTAAAAACACTGAATACAGCTTTCTTCAAGTTAAAAAAACAGTGTTACTCCAATGCTCTCTTTGTGGAGGGGCTGCAAACTACAAACTTGTGAATGGCCCTATCTAGAGCCAGTGTTTAGTTTGTCCGTTTTGGGCTATTGTAGAAACGTGGCGGTGCAACATGGCGATCTCCATGGACGAGGACTCGCTCCTTATGTAGATATAAACGACTCATTATAAGGTAACAAAAACACGACAATTCTTAATTTCAGGTGATTATACACTAAAGAAAACATATTATAATACATTCCATTTCTGCCAATATATCACCCTAAATACTACACTGGCCCTTTAAACATGCACTCATGGTTACATGACATCGTGCTCAAATATTGTGTATTTCAGGCATAATTCATCATCATCCTCATCAGCTGATGATCCATGTAAAAGACATGTATAAACAGCATTGTTGTTGTATTGCAGTGTAGACCTAGTTAGCCCTTTATCATAAAAATGATAAGGAAAAATGTAAGATCAAGCTGTTATTTTATTTTACAAAACCCTGTTTGACTGAATCTTACAGCATGTGTTTAGTAACACAACTTTGTCTTTAATTGGTCTGGGGTTGCTGAAATTTTTTAAATCCAATTAGGAGCAGGACAGAGCTGCTAAAGTTAACATAAACCCCTAAAGTAAAGTTAGCCTTCACACAGTCGGATAATATAATAGTTGATATCCTGGTCATGAACAGAGCTTTCATTTTTAAGTAACCTGTAATCCTACAAAATATGAAACCCTCCTTGACCCTGGAAGTAAAGCTGGCTCAGGTCACTACTGTAATTAGCTCGTTAGCCAGACACGCTAATGATTACAGCTAATATGAGAAAGACAAACAGTGTTTAATGAGAAACACGTCTAAAAGCTGAAACTAATCACCCAAAACAGCTCACAGGTAACATTGCAGTCGGTCAGTTCTTGAGACTCCACAGAGTCTTCAGTCTAAAGCTGCTGAGATGAAAGAGCATTCCCAGCACAGGGGTTACCCCACACCACAGACAGGGAATTCCTGTTAGTGAAGAAAATAAGAGCTACATCTTCCACTTCATGGGTTACTGTCTTCACTGAATACTCCTCCCTGGCCCACAGAGTAAAAAACATAATCCTTAAACACTGAAGTGTCCTCAAAACAGATGTATCTTTAAATAGCTTCAGCTGACGTTTAAACGCTCTCACAATCTGAGAGACAGACTGGTTTATTTTAACACCAGAAAACCACCCAACACTGTGTCTCGGCTGCCTTATCAACAATACAGGTTTTTTGCTGCTGCCACTGTGCACAATTTTATAACTTGTCAGACACCTAGTATTTTTTTGGTGGAAAAAACACCAGGAAAACCTTCACAAACTGCAGCAGCAGCAGCACATGTTGTCTACATGCTGAAATGTCCATGTGGTCTGGTTCATGTTGGACGAACTAAAACACCTTTAAGGACACAAAACAAGGACTATACTATTGTCTGGCACTATGCTAAGGTGAACCATGGCTCTGCAGTGTCATGAAAGTCCTGGGGGATAGAAAACATTCACTCTCTCCTGGAGGTGGTGACATTGTCAACCCACTGCTCCCCAGAGAGGAGCTGGTTAGGCTAGTCTCAGTCTGGACAGGATGTGTTTCCTAGGGAACTTTAAAGTGGTACACCCAAACTGGCTCACCCATCCAGTGTCTCCAGGGAGTCTCTCTCGTCTGCTGCACCAACCAAGCTTCCAACAGAGCACACTGTCATAGAACCGCACAGCACAAAAACTTTTCATACCCTTAATACAGTTGAGACCTTTGGCTTGTGAAGCTTGGTGAATGAAGAACTGAATTTGTCACGTTTTCTTTGATTTGTTACACGTGATGGACGCAGTATCCGTACTGTTTCTATTTTGTACTTTTTATATTTGTAACTTAAAGAAATATCTGTGGTTCTTTGTAACCGATGAGATTGTGGTGCGTGGTCTATGGCACTGACAACAGCAACACACACTTGTGGATAATCCAATAGAGTTAAGATCCTGTTTAACCAATTATCCAATGACAACTGCTCACCTGTTGTAGGTTGACTATGCAGTCTCTCTTTGCTCTCTTTGACTTTGATGGACACACACCGGTTTTGAAACACGTCTGTTTTTCCTGTTAAACACTGCAAATTGAGTGGTGTGCTCCAGTTCTTTCCTCTTCCTTGGAAAGTCTCTGTGTGGGTTTTTTAAACACGGGGAAACCTGCTAAAAATAGGGTACAGACTCCTTTACCATTGCCAGTAGATCAGTGCCATGTGCATGACTGCAGGAGATGAGTATGCCTTTGTGTGTGTGGGGATTTTTTTTTTGTGACGTTCGATGTCACGGACAGGTCAGTCAACAGTAGAGAGGAGCATAAATGGTAAATGGACCAGCACTTGTATAGCTCCTTTCTAGTCATCCGGCCACTCAAAGCGCTTTTTATACTATGAGCCACATTCACACACTAGTGGCCGAGGCTTCCATACAAGGTGCCACCTGCTACTCAGTTTTTAACACACTCACAAACCGATGGAAGCATCATCGGGAGCAATTTGGGGTTCAGTATCTTGCTCAAGGATACTTCCACATGCGGAGTGAAGGAGCAGGCGATCGAACCAGTGGTTACTTCTTTTGATAGATCTCTAACTTATTTAGATTTTATCAGATTTTGGGCACTGCTTGGGTGGAGACAGACTTTTTTTTGTGGTGGCACACCATTGCAGCATTGCGGCAAACAGGCTAAAACGAGCGCATTCATCTGGGTGTTGTGTTCCCATCAACGCTGATTGGAGCCAGAAGAAAAAAATACCCATAACTACTGCAGAGTCATTTGACCAAGGTGTGAAAGCCGATTAAAATCTTTCCCATTGCATTAAAAAACAGATGTTAGCAGGCGTTAGTGTTTTGTTGTGCAGTGGGAAAATGGTTTGAGAGACACCTGATTTGGCTGCATGCTTTTGGATGATGCGCGTGAAACCCTGTTTCAGCAGTGCTAAAAGATTTCCGTACAACTTTGGACTTCTGCTTTTAATTCTGGACGGGGCAAAAAAAGACAACCCTTAAAATTCTTTAAATGCAGATCATCACTCTCACCAGCCCCATTCTGACCACTTCATCACGTAGAGAAATCCAAAGCTTGACAGGCCTGACATCACTGGTTATGGTTACTGACGGCTGCTTTAAAGCAGTCACCTTACTGACAGGAATAAAACTCTGGTAGAGAAATATTACATTCATCTGTTGAGTTTTAACTTAATAAATGGATTCCTTTGTGTTTCGCCCATAAACCCACAAAGTTGACTGTGAGCCCTGAAAACCCACTATGTATTATTTCTGTGTTATTATGGATGGATGTAAGCATCTCCTACAGTGATTAATCCTCATTATTTCCACAGACAATATTGAAAATGTGTCCTTGGTGTCGTCAATGGCAGCTACGGCCTGAACAGAAGACACTGTATCTCAGTTTGTAACTCTTGATAATCACTGAATTAATAAAACTGAGTAGAAGCACAGACAGAGTCATTAAGTTTTCTTGTGTTGCAGCTGTGTGTCGGATACTGTTTTCAAACATATTCTGATTGAAATTCAAAAACTGATGCATCAACATACTGTAGCTTGGACTTACTATTCATGAGAGGATCAATTCCCTCCAAAAAATTCAAAGCACATCACTTCGTTAAACTGCAAAAAGTTAGAGAGCCTTTATAATTGAGGCAACGTGATTAAAGCGGAAACAAAATTGTATCAACCGCTTGCTGGTCTTCCTCAGAGGCTTCAGTTTAGAGTATTGAAGCTACCTGTGAATCAGGAGTACCCGCCTCTCAGATTCAAGTTGTGCTTCCTTCATTATTTTTATACCTTGAACCTAATTACTTCAGGTGCATTGTAATAGTACAGTGCAAATCTACATGTTCTCTTTAGATTCGCAAAACCAGACATAGTGCACTAGTAGCGTTTTTCTCTTCAGGCCATTGTATATTGTAATTCTTTGCAATGGGATCACTGCGTATTCACACTATGCTACAAATTCCAGCAGCATGATGAGATGCTGAGTGTCTATTCTGAGCTGAGCGGTGCATTTTTAGCATTTATTTCTGGTTGCCGAGCGCTGACAAAATGTTTAACTTTAGGTAAAATGCTGCAGCCACTCAGCGCTGTCACTTTTTACCCTACTGTTGTTGAAGAAACAACTTGTACGACTCAAGGTCACTCCTACAGCCTTAGTGGGTTTATTGAAGACACAACTTAAAACTTCACATACTGCAACAATAAGATAGCACCACGTACAGTTCCCCAAACATTCTTATACTCCACCTCAGATAGACATCATACCCAACTTTCCGTGTGGGTGTGATTTCTTGCCGTTTCCAGACAGCTTGTTCTGCCCCAGTGTCACACAATGTTTGTTTTGGAACACTCTGCTCTTGTCACTCTGCCCCATTCAAAGTTGTTCAATCTCAGTAAACATGTTCTGCTTCTAACTTTACCTTAACTGTCAAACATCTCTAGGCCTTGTCACCAACACACTGTCCAATCACAGTGAAAGAGGGGTGGGACAAGTACCACTAAGACCAACTGTAAACAACAACAATGGAGGAGGAATTCTTACCACTGGCCACATCAACTGTAAGGCCTGTCCTTTCTCCCTGTGTATTTAAGCCTTCCCTTCATCCAGAGCAAGCAGCTACTTTACCTTGAGCCAACATTTTTACTTCCCTGGGCATTTCTTATCATAGCAACCAGGTGCAACCAAAGTGTCTCAGCTGAGGAAACACCACACCTCCAAAATGCTCTCGTGCTCCCCGCTGGTTGCTTTCAGAAAGTGTCAGCCCTGGTCTATCTCAATCCAGCAGATACAGAGCAACATTATCAGACTTTTGGAGCTGTGTTCCTGTTCAACTGATGATTTTTCAGGTCCCTGACACACCAAGTCGTTGGTCGGCTGTTGGTCAATACACGGCCATTGGTGTGTATTTGTCGCCCTAGTTGTGTCCCACACCATTGGCACTAGTCGGCCCTTGTTGGCCCTTGTTGGCTGTTTTTTGGCTGATTTAGCACTGTGATTCGGCGTCCCAGAAAGCAGAGCCTGTCAGTGATTAAATCACTCTGATTGGCAGATCAGCTCAGCGCAGAAAAGAAATGAAGGAAAGGAGAGGAAAGCAATCAAACAACAAATCAAGAGGGAGTGAGATCGAAACAAACTTGTTGGAAAGGGCAAGATTAGTTTTTTAGCCATTGATCTATTTATCTCACAATTATTTGTGTGATTGTTCACTAGCGCACAATAAATATGATTTGTTTAACATCTGGTTGTGTTGTTGATCTGCTAACTGGCTAACTGGCTAACTAACATCTTGAATCCGTCCTGTCAGTCTCCTGGTTCCCCCTTTTGAATGATGAATACAGACTACCGCCGCCAGCTGGTATGTAGAGTTATTTCCTCTCAGCCAGGTGGAGAACGTACGCGCTAGTTGGCTGTTTGCTGTAGTCTTTACGGTGTGTTCAAGTGCAACTTTTTGGCCGACACACAACTGACATAAGGTGACACAGCAGTCAGTCACTGCTAACTCTTTGATGTCAGTCTTATGTGTCTGGGCTTTAAGGCTATTTCAGTCTCTTTTAGCTCTGTTTTTGGCTCCACCTGAGGGAAATATCTGGTTCTTTAGCTGCTAAATGCTCCACTGTGCTCACCAGCTGGCCGTTAGCTGTGTCTGTGTGCTGTTTGTGGATGAGCAGGTAGTGTACAGCGGATTTTTAAGCTTCTTTTCTGCTGCAGCTGCTGATGCTGATGAGAGCCTTGAGAGTGATCCAAACCGTAAAACTGTGTCGAAAAAGCAAAACAATGAACTGAAAGCGGCTATAAAGCTCTGCAGAGCTGGTTTATAATTCTGCAGCTTTAAAGAAGACAAAACAATATGAACACTCACAATGAAGGACTTTAATGTTTATGTAACCTAACCCGTTTGCATGAGGTGTTTGCATTATTTTGTCTACCCCCCTGCGTGTTCAACTGTGTGCTGCCTCCCATCTGCTCTTCAGCCTCATTCGTTCGCCCTTTCCATCCTCCCCTCAGGACCGAAATAAAAATAATCTCTTCAGCCTCGCCGAGTTATTCTGAGCCTTTTCTTTTAATTCAGATTAATTCACTGGACGAAGACCTTTATTCACTAAAATCTGACGTACAGATCCAATCAATAAATCATCTGAGGAAAGTTTACTTTGGATCATCTGTTATCTGTCACATAAATAAATAAATAAATAAAAAACAAACACAGGGCAATAAACTGTAGGCTGAGCTGAGAAGATACCACAGAGCAGGTGATTTGTCATCAGAGTCGCGTTATCTAACTGTAGTGACCTTTCGACAAAGGGAACAGAATTTTTCTCTATCTGTGGAAAAGCTTTTGGTTGCAAAGGTCCGATGAGCCGCTGTTGTTTCCTCCTCAGTTTTACAAGATGAAACACAAACATTTACTGCAGCGGGCTTCTTCTGACAGGCAAAATTAAAAAAACAAAAAATACAAAGATGGAGAGAGAGGAGGAGTCTGGGGAAAAAATTTAAAATGTTGAAGGTTAATAGTAGCTTTGTGACCAGTTCAACACTTTGAACTTTATAGTCTCTTGGTCAGATGAGAGGCGATTAGCTTGGCTTAGCTTAGCATAAAGACTGGAAACAGAGGGAAACCGTTAGCCCGACTCTGTCCAAAGTTACACAAAATCTGCCAACCAGCACCTCAACAACTCATCTATTAACTACCTGTATCTTGGTTACTCAAGTCATATCCGGATCTAAATTGTTGCCTGGCAACCTGTATGACAAACCAGGAGGTCACTGCACCCAAATCAGACAGAGCATTTTTTTTGTTTTTTTGTAGCTTGCTTCGTCTTTTTTTTTTTTTTTTGATTAAAGGAGCAGTATGTATGATTTAGGAGGATTTAATGGCATCTAGCGGTGAGGACTGCAGATTGTAACCAGCTGAAACTTCTCCCGCTTGGAATTCCTTCAGTGTTCGTTGTTCAGGAGGTTTACAGCAGATCAGGTGATTAAAAATAATAAATAAGGCAGTTTCATGTTACAAATCTGTGTGTCTTTGATGTTGTTCAGCTTGTAGCACCTGCTAATGTATGCTCACCTTTTTTCCTCTGAAAACTCAGAGAACCAGAGAGATCCAGACATTCAGGAGGTTTTTTTTTTTACCTGGAGTCAAACTGTCCGCAGAGGAATCTTCCTCTCCAAAAAACAGCCCCGTGACTTAAACCGGTAAAAACGCTGAATAAAGCATTCATTCATTATTCATGATCTGTAACTGCTTATCCTGGTTCAGGGTCACAGGAGGGCTGGAGCCTATCCCAGCTGAGATACACCCTGGACAGGTCGCCAGACTGTCACAGGGCTGACACATAGAGCCAGACATTAATGCTTACATTAACACCTACGGACAATTTAGAGTCACCAATTAACCTGCATGTGTTTGGACTGTGGGAGGAAGCTGGAAAACCCGGAGAAAACCCACACTGACACAGGGAGAACATGCAAACCCTCTTGCTGGGAGGCGACAGGCCTAACCACCCAATAATACAGTTTTATGTTAAAAATAATGCTGCTTATCATGGAGGGGTTGCTAACTACAGTGGCCACTAATGCCCATCTCCAGAGCCAGTGTTTGGTTCATTTGTTCTGGGTCACTGTAGACACATGGCGCTGCAACATGGTGGACTCCATGAAAGAGGACCCACTCCCTATGTAGATGTAAACTGCTCACTCTAGGGTAACAAAAACACAACTATTCTTACTTTGAGGTTATTATACACTAAAAGAAATATGCTTATTTTATTATATTCCATCTCTCCCCCTAAATCCTACACACTGTACCTTTAATAGTTGCTAGGCAACCCCCAATCACATGTCCTTAGCTTAACCTTATTTTGCTGTGAAGTAACCTCATATATCTCTACCTTAAATCTGCATAAAAAATAGACAGGCAGAGGGCACCTGTCCTGGCTGTGACTGAGGATGGGTGCTGATGGGGCTGCTCCCAAACACTGCGTTGGTCAAAGGGAAACATAGCGGGTACATGTAACTCTCAGAAAGAGGAGACATCACCAGCTGGTCTAGGAGCTTTGCCTGAATGATGGTCTGTTCAGGGTTTATTTTAGGATGAGTCAGAGACAGTTTGACAATCTGCTGCCAATCACTGGGCCTAATTACAGATGGTAAAACATTAGAAAGCAGTTGAGGCTTCAATTTGTTCAGATATGTCTTGCAGCTTGCCTCGGGTGATGTCGAGAGTGAGCTAATGTTATCTTGACACAGACCATGAACTGTGAGCTACCACTTGTCACCGCCACCACACAAGGCCTGCCTCTCAATTTGTCAGTTGGACATTTGGAAAGAAACACCAATGTTGGAATGGAGTTTTTTCATCTCGGGGCGTTCAGGGCGCTCCTGCAAAAAAGCGAGGCTCTTGGAGCGGAAAAACATGTGGTGCTCAGCAACACAAAAGCAACGAGCAAAATGCTTCACTCTCATTAAAAACAATAACAAACAGCCGCCCCAGGCTGTTAAAACACGCTCTGCCTGATCGAGGTCTCAGTTCTGTTACTCGAGATGACACAGCATAAATTTCATATCACGATTACAGTGACATAAATTATCAGGCTTATCAGCATTACCACAGCGCTGTTAAACTGTGCTGAAAATGTTTAATACACACACTGAAATCATTTCACCAAGTTTTATATTGAAATCCATGAATAAACTTAGCAGCACCATGCAACTGTGGTTGGGTAAATAAACTAGGCAACGTGTTATCGTGTGCCATGGGCAAATAGAGTCTGCAGACACATGACAGTATGCAGCAGCACAACAATGTGTAGCATTTAGTATGTATATGAAAGCTTCACTTCATATTATTGACAAGCTAAACCCACCCTTGATGCTGTGCCTGTGTCCCTGCATCTGGGAGACTTGCTTACTTTGGCTGATGTTGGACAGTATTTACTGGAGTTTTCAAGATCAAACATGAGTTTAATTATAACTAAAATTTGACACAGTAATACTAACTATCGGGACTTTTACAGTGGTTTATCATGAAATCACTTCATGACTACCTGTTACATGTTAAACAAATTAGATAGATTATGTTAATTACTGAGTTGCAGGTTTGCTTGAACTCTGGACAGAGCCTGGCTGGCTGTTTCCCTGTTTCTCGTCTTTATGCTAACCTCGAGCTTCTTACTTTACACACAGACATGAGAGAGGCATCAATCTTCTCATCTAACTCTCTGCAAGGGAGTGAATAAGTGGATTTCCTCAAAATGTCAAACCTTTCCTTTAAAGTAAGATGAAAGACACTTTGAGATGTGCTCAGAGCTTCTGACAAGCCCGAGGTGAAAGTTGAAAGCAGAGCTGAGAAACATTCATCTCAGAGGCTGAAACATGTTGCATGCTCACATTAAACATCGCATACAGTGCAGTGTGAACAGAATAATAATGCTACAAACGGCCAGCAGATGGCAATGACGGGCAGCAGCCAGGCTGCACGTGTGATGGCAGAGCTGTTGCTGCATATTGCATGTCAAAATAAATTCACGGCTGTTAAAGGATTAGACTTCCCCTCCTTCCATCACAAACCTCATTACTACACACATTCATTCAGCCGAAAGGACACAGACTGCTGATTTGAAACAACACACAATGAGGTGGGAGGGGGGGCGTGACGAGTCCAACAATATGTGGTTGTGTAAAATAAAATCTACAAGCTCATAACACCTCTTTTCTGAGTAATTCACGTTTCTTGTATGCACTTAATGCTTCTTGACTCCAAGTTCCTCTGGGCATTTCTTCATTAATGAATGCAAATGGAAAGGCTTACTTCAGTGGTAGAGTATGAATAATGGAAGTGCTCTGGTAATGTTATGCAGCTAGTGGAATTAACCACAATTGTGGTAGGGAGGGGGGGGCTAAGTGTGAAGGGTCAAGGATAGGTTAGACCCACAACGAGCCTCGCAGACGCACCTTCACATGGATCTTGACTGGGAGAGGGATCCCCTCCTTCAGCTCCTTGGTTTTCTCGTTGAAGTCCTTGCAGAACTGTCCGATGGGGATTCCTCTCTGGATGGGGAAAAAAAAGAGGGAAATAAGCACGGAGAAATGATAGAGGATCGTTTAAAATGTATGAGAAGTCTAAGCGGACAAACACTCAGCTGAACGTCACTCGTATCACACTGTGCTGGCAGAATACAGATGCCTGGGCTGCTGTCAGTCAATCAATCACAAAACTTCACAGACGTCTGACTATATTTGCACACACGAGTGGATCAGGGACTGGGTGTGTGGCGGTTTATATATGTGACGAGTGTCCGTAACATTTTGGTGGAGGCATTTTCACACTTCGTTCTAGTTATTTTTGTTATATTCACACTGAGATGCATCTGTGTGTGGGTGTGCAGCCCCTCTGTTGTTCCAGACACTGTTTGTGTGTGTGTGTGTGTGTGCTTGTGTGTCTGTCACTCGAGCTATGACTGAATGCATGTTGGTTCCCAGAGCCAGAGAAACCCAGTGATGAATGAGCCTCCCATTTTCCAGCTCCTGCAAGGCCAACCAGAGCGAGAGCAAAATGGATGGGTGACATTAAGTCAACACTCGGCCAACGCTCCTCCTTTGCACCATTCCTCTTTGGAGCTGAATTCAGAGGCAAAGACTAATAAAGAATCTAATTATTACTGCTTGAATTTATACTGACCTTCAGCCGCCATCCTTCCCAAAGGCAACACACTGATTGAAATGTTCATTCCAGAAATGAGGGGAAGAAAAAAAAGGTTTTTTATTCAGTTTAATGGACTCGTGAGCTTCTATTGCTCCACGACAGAGCAGAGCAGCAGCCCTCAGTTTCTAATAATGGATCTGATGAGAAGTCAGTCATCCTGAGACATTCTCCAATGACAGCACGGGGAAGACATTTATTTGAACTTAACGGAGCAGAAAGTTCTCTGAACATCATCTCTACTAAAGGCTTCAAAAGCACCTGATGAATGCTAATCCGCTGCTTGATCTATGCGACCTCAGCCACTTCATTTGGGTCCAAAACTCTACTCATTACTCACTGGTGTTTCTCTGCATCCGCCTAACACAATAACAACAAACTGATTGAAATTTCAACACATCACACGAGTCGAGGCAGGTTATTGTTTCCGAGCTGATGGGTGCTATTTGAATTACAATATGCTACTAATGAAATGAAACGCAGTTATGTCCCCGGAGCCCTCGCTAGGCTCTACCTTCCCTCTCCTCCCATGCTTATTAATAGTAATCCCATGTCAACCTTCTACCCGTGCCCTTCCCTCCCTCTGTTTCCCATAAAACAACATAGCAAGCGTAAACAAACGAGGAGGGAGCACTGAAGGAAAGTCTAATTAAATATGGATTAGTATAAAGGCTGTGATGTTGCTTATGAGTCAAAGCAAACCCTCGGGCTCTGCCTCACACATTCAGCTCCCATTCCTTCCCTTCTGTTCAGCCTGTGTCGGATAATGATCTCTCCCACCGACTCAGATGGCCCTTTTCATGCCACACAATACCATGAAAGGGCCTCCCTGACCAGCCGGAGATAATGCCTGATGCTTCTAAAATGTGCTTAAGCACGAACGGCGAGACATTATGCAGACAGAGGAGCTGTTCTAAAGATAGACAGAGGCAAAGACTTCACACGGCCTCCCTGACCAGATAGTCCTTCGCTGCTGAAAAAGGGCTTAAACAAACATTTAAAAAAAAGGCGAAAGAGTGGCAAATAAGATGATGGGACCCACTAGGGGATAGAAGACGGTTTGCCCTGAGCTCCGCACACAATTAAGTATGCACCAGAGACAGGTAATCATATTTTAATTAAGCTGTTCAATGAGAGTCCAGGCATCTCATCCTCCGAAGATGGCAGGGTGAGGAAGTTTTATTTTGGCCTCGGGCTATTTAATAGTTTAACTGCAGTAATTATGGCGATTGAACCATGTTGGTAATTGCAATCACAGTCTTTAACCGTGGCAGAGGGCTGGCGTGCCATGAAAGCAAGGTTCAAGGTTGGCTCCTCCAACTTCGCATGACATTTATCAGAAAGAGAGGGAGAGAGAACTGGAACAGTAACATTCATGCCCCGGCCAAATCGCTAACCCCGCTCACTGCATCTGAGCATCTAATCATCCTCGAGTCCGAGCCGCTGGATAAATCCTCTCTCTTCCACCATGACTGATTAGAGCCGGGCGCTCTCCAGTATAAAATGGCTGCAGCCTATCACCCGAGGCGAGGCCTTCCACGCCGGCTGTGGGCGACGACATTCAGTTGTGCATCTTCAAAGACTTCTGAGATCCTGGGCACCGGGATTAAACGCTAATCTACGAAGATATTTCTCGCCGTCAAATCCAGTGGCGACAGTGGTGAGTAATTGCTATATGATCCATTCAAGATCAACGCGGCAGAGTCTTATTACTCATAATTATGGGAGCAATTAGGCATTTGCAATTAAAATCTGGGAAGTGTCCATTTGATTTGACCCTTCCACCATATTCTCTGCAGTCTTTTTTGACACTCCTTCCGTGTTAATGTGATTGGCCTTTCAGCTTCACTAACTCTTTTTAACAAGATGTAGCACTGGTGTGGCAGGATGGTGTGTGTGTGTATGTGTGTGTGAAGGGGAGGGGAGCAGAGACAGGAATGGGAAAAGAGAGAGACGGCTGAGGTGTATTAAACTTGTCAGAATGTGGCCAGTGATTGTCGTGGTCAATATTTGAACAATGAGAAGGGGTTTGTTTAACCGAGATGAACAACGGGAGAGGAGACAAGTAACGCGAAAGGCCGCGGGAGGTCCTCATGAATATGGGTGAGTGTGTATGTTTATGTATGAATACTTCGGCCTCATTTCTATCTGACAAGACTATCAGTTGAAGAGTGGATATGTGTGCATATTAAGCTGCCAGGGACTGCTGACGGTGAGGAAGTGTTCACTGTGTGTGGTCGCAGGTGTCTCTGCATCTGAGAGAACAGGAGGAAAAAAGAAATGAGGGAGAGTGGAGGAGGAGGTGGAGGAGAGATGAGAAAGAGAGGGTGAGTAGGTCAAGAGAAGTATTGTGCTTATGGAAGCGTGGCAAACATGGAGATAAAGGACACAGACGCAGGATAAGGCCTTGGGGCAGGAGGCAGGATTAATTGCCCCTGGCACACAGGGCCACCTGATAAATTGCCCCGGGGCAATTGACACAGTGAAGGGCTGCGATACGGAGACGAAGGTGTTACAGTGGAGAGAGAGAGAGGGGCTGGTGGGAGGCGAGGTTAATTAAACTCTTCAGTGTGAAACACTCTCATTCATTACCTTCATTACCTTGTTCATTTAATCTGCTTCGCTGTTGGCATTTTATCACATTCGGCCCCATTGTAGCGTCATACAGCTGATTAGGTTTCATGTTGAACCCCTCAGCTGCAGAGGGGGTAACTGAGAGGCTGAACAGCAGGCCAGTTTAGGTCTAACACACACAGATGCACGCAGCATCACAGCACCGCACAGAATAAATCGAGTTCACGCTGGACATGCATTTTACTTGATTTTCCACCCTGGAATCAGTGGATTAGTCTTAAAAGTGGAAAATGAAAACGATTTTCGCCCCCAGTCTCCAGTGAACTGTGCTGAGGCCAATACACAGACCTGCATAAAAGAGCCGAGGAGCGCCACTCACACGGGCATGAGTGCAGAACTGACAGAGCGAACCAAATTCAGAGAATCATCTTTATAGCAACCAAAACAAGCCAAAACTTCTTAGCAGTGCTTTTGCTGTCTGGATCTCTGCTTAAAATAGACGCAGCCTTCACTTTTTTCATACCTGGCACTGGAAGAAGAATTTGCTGTTTGAGGGCATGGAGAAAGCAAGCAAGCAAGAAAGCAAGCAGGCGAAGTGTGGAACAAAATGGATTGCATCACGACAAAACATCCCATTTTCAACTCCATTAGGTCCCCCTCACAGTCTTGACAGTGTTGTGCTTTTTGCCACTTCACATGATTAATCACGTGTGGAGGCTGCAGCAGAAACACAGGAGCCTGAACTGCAGGCAGCAGCTGAGGCTCCACGCTGGAGATGTCTGAAAAATCACAAGACACGCTGACAAGTGGAGGAGAGACACACAAAGAAAGAGAGTCAGGGGTTGGAAGAAAGAAGAAAATGCAACAAGATCTGAAAGCAGCGGTTCGTGTTGTGTGTTTGTGGGGCATTCAAAAGGGATAATGGTGAATTTTGCACACTAAAAGGTGTTATTCAAAGGGGAACATCATCGATTTTACACATCAAAGTTTGTTTACGGGTCTTGGGGAGGACTACTGCATATGCGAACAAGTTGTATAAAGCCTTTTGTGTCTCCAGAGGTAGCTGCATGAAATCTGATAAATTGCCTCAAGTGATGTCACAAGCTAGCTGCTATTAGCAAAACACACCCAAATCTCATGTCACATTCAAGTGCTCCTCGGACGGTCCCATTTCCCGAGTTGGGAAGTCATAATGTGGAAACAATATGGACGCTACAAATAAGATGTGTTGTATTTTATTGTTCAGAACATTTAAACAATGCGTCACTAACAGTTTGAAGCTTTATATTACAGTGATTTTGTCTCTCACTTGTTGCTGCACCCGTGCGTCCCCTAAAACTGCTAATATATTACTTTACCTGACAAATGCTAATAAATAACTTTTTTCTAATTTACCTTGGACACTCTGAATGTGGACATCAACTAACAGTTACAACCTAACACCATGTTACAAATTACATGTGAGCACGAAACTAGCATGCAATATATGAACCAAACATGTACTTTTGTCCGCCATGTTTGTACACATATATTGGTGTAAGCGCCATTTATCCGTAATAAGGTTGTTTTATTGTTAGATGGTATGACTTGCTATGATACAGAGGAAAAATATGTCCGTATAACGTTGAAGAGTTTGTTAAATACGTGAGGTTATTTTTTTCTGTATATTTTGACCTCTCTGAATCTTTATATTGGTCCTGTGCCGCTACCATACACGTGTGACAAATGAACAGGAAGTGAAGCTTTTCTGTGATATGTTCAGTTTGAGAAAATAAACGAGGACGGCGGAGCAACACGGTTGTTTTACCGTTCATTTGTTGGCCTTGCTGCCGAGCTGACTCTGCTAACTATTTATAGAAGTGAATTCAGATGAAGGTGAAAACAATTCAGACTAAAGACGGCCACTACAACAGGGTTCCCACACATTTTTACCAATGAATTTTCAAAACCTTTCCAGAATTTTCCTTAATATTTTCCCACATTTTCAAGACTTTGTTTAAGTAGTTTAATAGTTTGGCCTATATAACAATCAACAGTGCAATAATGAGGCTCTATGCCTAAAGACGGAAATTGTAGCACAAATGCAGCATGGAATACTAAATGGGCTGCCTTTGTGTCTGCACCGTATACACAAAGGCACTAATATTATCAGGGCTGGCTACAGCAGGCGGGAAATATGTGCTGACACTGGCACTCTGTTGAGCAGCCTTTTCGTTGTCTAGATGCTTTCTCCTTTTAGCATGGTTGACTGGAGCCACTTTCTCCATGTTGCCACTGTCAAACATTTTGGTTCAGATCCTATATCCAGTAGGACTAGAGTCTGCCTCTTACTTGAGCTGTGCATTATATTTGTCATCTGAAAGCCAAACATTATTGAATATGCACGACCCAGGTATTTGTGGATAAGCAAACTGCTAGCACTTGCCAACTTCAGCCTAGCAGCTAGTTAAGCATTCCCACAGCCAACTAGCTGCATACTAGGGATAAACTGGCATTAAATTATTATAGAGCACTTGCAAAAAAAAAAAATCTAATATATGAATAGGAATGTATATTTGCCTATAACAGGAAACAAGTGCAATATGAAATTAATTTATTGAACAACCAGGCTTCAGTTTGTCTATTAAACCAGCTGAAAGTTAACATTAGAAAAATCAGCCATCTTTCTGTCACTACTGTTAACGTTACGTAAGTTAGATGCAGCACTAGAGGACCGTCTCTGAGCGTCTCTCTCCAGAGTCAGCTTGCTGTCTGCCCAGTAGCACGAGCTAACACAGCAGCAGCAGCTAATATCCGACATCAAGGAGTCCTCAACAGTCTCAACAAACTCACACAAGCACTGACACCGCTCGACTCTGTCGTTAAACCCATTTATAACCGGTAGGTTGTATCAGCAGAGCAATGCCAACAGTAAGCCCGTCGCTGTGCATGTGTGTGCAGGTGTACTCTCACCATCTGTCCCCAGGTGCAGGGCTCACACTCCCACAGCGGCAGTCTCATGATAAACAGAGACAGAGGGACAGCGGGGCAAGGACGGGCTGAGCGAAGCAATACATATGATTTTAACCCATTTAACGCATCTTAAATAGTAAAATATATATATAAAAATTATGTTCACATGTGGGAGGGGGGGCGTGTACTCATGCCTATCCCTACTGCACCAATCATGTGATTCTAGTGACATTTCAATGGTCACACCACAGCACTAGATTTTTAGAAATGTATTTCACATAATTTTAGACATACTCTGGGATTTCTATGAATATATTTTAAACAGTAGCCAAATCAATGTATATGCAAAACCTTCCCACAACATTCTGTTAAATCCAATCCATCTCCAGGCCTGGAAAACTGATTTTCTAATTTCATAACTTTTCCAGGAGCTTCATGGTCGTGGGAACACTGACTATATAACTTCAACGAGTTCTTGTTCCGACTTGGGGGGGTGTTCACGTGATTTTTTTCCAGTAGAGATCTTATTTTTCTGATTATTCCAACACCACATGAATGCAGGGTCAGACTGAGCTGTCAGCCGTCGAGCTGCATTGTGGGTTGTATAGGCAAAAAGTTTTGACAAGGACGAGAAATGCGTGGAATAAAGAAGGGCGATGCTCCATTTCTGCTGCATTGATTTTTTTGTACTGTCCATCACGGGTGTGACAATGCTACAGGAGTGCAATGTCAAAACTTTGCTCTTCTAATTCGCGCCTCACACTCTGAGATGACACTGATGGAAAGAGCTAAAAGCAGGAAGGTGAGGGGGTTTGAGTCCTCCGTGTTTGCCATGTTTGTAGAGGTCAGCCTCGGGTCTGATGTGGAGCATGACTCAGTGTTGACGCCTTTAGCATTCTTGGACAGTCTGTAACCCCATGTGTCCTTCCAAACTTCCCCAATCATGTTTGAAGCGAAAAGTGATGACTGCACAGTACTGTGGACAGCCTGCCCGCCTGGCTGCCCCTCGCCCTCCTCTGCTATTCTCACTGTTCTCTCGCTGTCCTTTTTCCTGCCACGCTCTCTCTCTCTCTCTCCTCCCTGAAAGTGAGCCAGTGTGCAGAATGACCTTCAACCACACCCACAGGGAACAAAAACAAAGATGGGGGGATAGTAGCAGGATGGAGGAGAGAATGGGATAAACATGAGCAGAGGGGTGACAAGAAGGCAGCCAAAACAAGAAGACGGGTGAAGAAGAACAAAGAAAAAAAAAAAAACACGCTGAAGTGAGGAAAATGGAAAATCTCTCCTTCTCTTGGAAGCCAGCGGAGCGCAGAGCTGAATCTGACAAGAAAGATGACTCTCCATCCCCTTCCCCACCAGTCTGATTAAACCTCTCAGTCTAAAATGAACCCGGCACACTGAGAGCCACAGAAACGAGGGAGCTGAGGACTTGAGCCTTTGCTAAAGTGCAAGCTGGAACGCCTTCAGACACACTTGAAAAAGCAGGACCTCGAGGAAGAGGTGACGCCATGAAATTCCTTAAATTGCAACTGTGGCTAACAAAGGAGCCAAAATTAAATTCCTAAATGTGGAAAGCAGCCAGCTTTTCTTTTTTAAAACAGTTTCCAAAAGATTCATTTTGGACCAAATTCCCAATCCCTCTGTTTAAGCGGCAGTAAGCCGGCTGTAATGAGTTAATCTGCAACAGAGGGATGATTTCCTTGTGTGACTAAGACAGTAAGTAGACAGAAGGAGGACTAATTAAAGTTGTAACATCTGCCTTCTGAGCTCTAAGTGTGTCTACAGGCTACAAGCATCTTTCGCTCCACTTCCTCCGCTCTAATTTCAGGCAAGGAAGGGTAAATAAGGTATCCGCCTGCTCCCAAACAATGCAACTAATCTTCTGCAAGTGGCATCATCATGATTACCATAACCAATGAGTATACTGTAACCGGGTGCTCTCAAATATTCATAGCATCTTCCAGCTTAACTTCCACAGCTGCTGGTGGAGCAGGAGAGGAGGAGAAACTGAGGAGGGTGGGAGGTCTGGAGCGGAGCACGTAACCTGCTTACAAATTAACACCACAACCAAAGTCGGACAACGTGAGTGAGTTTCTCCTCGTCCTCCGCTCTGCCTCCTCTCTCATGAGCCATCTTCTCGGTCTGCGGGTCTCCACTTTTCACGATGCCTCGTCGCCGCTGATGCTGCTGCTGATGCTGCTCCACTTCTGACCGACTTCCCCCGGCTGCTCCGCACAGCCGGAGCCCGCCCGAGCAGCAGCAGCGAGCCCCTGCACGGCTCTCTGATCCCCGCTGCTGGGCGAAAAGATAAACCGACAACGGCACTGCGGGAGGTGACAGATTCACATCGAGCCTCTGCAATAACCGCGGAGACATCGGCCATGCCAGATCTGCACAGAGGGGGAAATCTTGATAAGTATGAGCCGGGGTTTTTTTTTTTTTGTTCCCAGAAACTCGGGTCTGCTTGGTGTGGCAGTGGCGATGACTTTCCCCTCTAACAGCCTCGAGATGAGCCTTCTCCTGGAGCCTGACTCTATACAAACACCCGGACTGTGAGAGGAAGACTTTATCACCGAGCCCGGCTCATCAACGACAATAAAAGAGACTTTATTGGTCACCGACTGCGCCTCTACTTGGAAGAGAAAAAACACACATTACGCGCTGCAAATCAAGCCAGAAAGGATCGAGCCCAAGTGCAAGACGAATGGTTTGGGTAACTAAAGCTTCACTTTACTACCAGCCATGCACGGATAAACCCACAGTACCTGCTGTTAATAGGGCAGTTATGAAACAGGTGTTGCAGAGAAGCCGTTTCATAGAGATTGTTAAATTGCCAGAGGATGCAAGACGTCGCACTGCATGCTGGGGCAGCTAATGATATTTTCAAGAAAAAAAAAAACGTGATAACTCTGTAAATAAAAATGCAACAAAAATCCCTCCGGGCAACACTTGGGCTGCTACCTCACAAATCAACAGATGTTTCAGTCATGTGGCTTTAAGTCTGGAGAGGGGATTATTCAGCAGTGCATTATCAGGGATTGCACACTGCCTGGCTCTCTATTAATTAATTAGTTTGCACATAATGGCATAGATGTTGTCCCGATGCCCTTGGTGCTCCAGTGGCACCTGTGATAACTTGTGGAGGATCTGGTCTTTGATGTGATTTGGGAGCTCTATGGAGGGGGGCTGTTTGTGGAGATAAACTGTGGGTGTAGACAAATTAATCTTTGCTCTACATGGATTTCTGTCAACCTGGAAATCACCCAATATTAATACAAAACAAATGGCAACCCCACCCCTTTGCTTTATCTCTGTCAGTGTGTGCTGCAAAGAAACCGGGGGCTTTTTTTTGGATGATTACATAGACACATGGTGCAGATGGAGGGAGAGCCATGTGCGCTGAGGTCACACGAGCTTAAAGACGTGGAGAAAAAAAAGGATTTTCAGTACATATCAGAACATAAAAATGAATAAATCCTTCACCTGCACACTATTACATGCCATTACTCATGCTTACAGCGAAGTAGGTTGCCTCACCTTGTCAACGGCAGTGTCACTCCCCCAGACAGGAGAATGATGAATTTGGTCATTATTGATGAGCGGAGTGGACACACGGGCTGTCATCCCAGTCCCTCACTCAGAACAGAATAAATTACTCGCGGTTGACAGGGAGTCAAAACACAAACACAAGCTGACAGACAGGGAGATTTCCAGGGTGAAATTTAAAGCGCAGGTGGAATATCTTAAGAGGCACGACCTCGAGAAAAAGCCAGCTGAAACTGTGGCTGTAAAACTTCTCCATCCCTCTTCTCCCTCCCTCCCCTGCTGATTGGGTTTGTTCCCCGAGAAAGAAAAATTTAAATTCCAATATCCTCTCAATCTGCGGCTTGGTGGAATTCATTCAATTTTGGGGGAATGGCAATCAAGTTGCAGTAAGCGGTGAGACAAAAGGCTCCATAGACAATCAGATATTACGAATGCTGGCATGATCCACGCCTGTCCTCCCACCATGCCTCCGAGCGGATTAATCAGTCGAGATCGTTCCTTTCCTCATCTCTTTGATTCATCTGTTTCAGAACAAACTCTAATGTCTGTGATATTTCAATAGCCGCGATGATGAATACATTTGGATTCATCCAGGCCAAGCTGGCGCATGAACTGCATGTCTTCATATTAAGTGGGTGGAAGTCACTTTCTATCTGCATTTGAGTCTTTTCCTCTTCATCACTTTCACCCCCTCTCCCCCTGAGCTTATTTATGAACTATTACCATCACGCAGTAACACTTTATTAGGCATGTAGACAGCCAAGAGGCCTATTAATCTTTCACTTGCAGTCGTATGCTCATTCTCCTACTCCACACACACACACACGCAGACAATCTCAAACCCTCTTTTTTTACCCAGTGGAGTTCCTCATCCCTCTTCAATGATTCAGACAGCACCGAGGAGATGGCAGAGCTCCTGTTAGTCTTACAGTGAGGAAAGTGATGTGTCTTCCATCGGCAAGATATCAATACACACTTTTCACTGGCAGACTTTTCTCAGAGGCCGCAATCATGCTGACAATCTCCCGCTCGATCACGCTGAACTGTTGCCATTACGACACATCTGAGCTGGTAGTGATTTTATATTATAATGTCATCGATCCGGTTGAGGGGTTGACACCCCCGAGTGGTGCTGAGCAGATAAAAGACAGTCCACTGGTCTGTGCTGTGCTTTTCACCTAAATACGATAAAGAGACGTCGGTTAGATTACACTGTAAAGTCAATGATCATTCCTCATGCAATGTCAATACCGGGGTTTATACTGTCCGCGGCTGAGATATGAGCTGCAACAAAAAGAATGAACCCTCATGTTCAGGCAAATTAGCATTGCCTGCATGCACCCACCAAGACATACACAGTGTGTACACACAAAGACGCGAGTCAAACGCATCTCCAAACAAATAGCAAGTTATCAATATTCATCTGAAATGAGAGGGGAATTTGCGATGATTAAAGACTGCAGCACAGTATGAGAATAAACATGGCAGACTATAGAGGCAAAGAAAAGGCTTTGACAGGGCACCTAGCTGCGCCTGAGCGCAATTAATTAATAATGAATACGACGAGTACAAAAAAAGAACAGAGACAACAACAATACACAGGAAAAAGTAACAGCAGAGAACTTGGGGGAAAGTCTGAGAATCAAAAAGAAGCAATGTTAGGACCTTTATGGAAAATGAAGTCTATTTAATTCAAAGAGCTGCAGAGTTGGAAAAAAAAAACACAATTTAACAGGCTTCTCAGCTTGGGCAGCCAGGGTAGATGTAGCTCTGGCCAAAGATGAAGGGCGCTCACTGCTTACTAGGCAGCCAATGTCTTTAACCATAGCAACTAGAATCGAACTATTTTACATTCGGTTTTGAATTAGTGCTGAAGGAAAAACAAGCGCGTTCTTATCCTGCAAATTTGTCGGTTTTACTGAGGACAGATGGCACTGCGAGGAGCAATGTGAGCAGAGTTTAAATTCTGTCAATGTAACAGATTTACCACTGTGCATGTGTGTATGTCTCTTTCAGGCATGGTGCCCACGCCCCAGGTGTGCGTATCAACCCTGGTCACAGTGAGCACGATGGCAGTGGTCGACCTCTACCTGCTGGAGCAGAGCATGCTGGGAGCTCGTGGTCTTCCAGGACCTGGCGTGTGGCAGTGTGCGGCAGTGTTGCTAGGTGATGTGGGCTTCCTGCTCGCTCTGCGCTTCGTGTCAGCCGGCGTGGTGTCAGAAGCGCGGTCGCCACGTCGTGGTTTTGCCAACGCCCTTTGGTTCCTGTTCCTGTCCCTGCTCCAGCTCAAGCTCTTCTTCGTCTGCCACAACTACAGGCAGGAACGCCGGCCGCCCGACCCGCTGGCCAGGAAGACGCTGACGCTGCTGCTGTCCATCTGCCTGCCCTCCCTGTTTCTTATCCTGACGGGAGCTGACCATATGACTCCGCAGCGCAGGAAGCAGGAGGTGCGGGGCCGGCTTCTCTGGGTGGTGGTGGACCTGCTGGATGTGCTGGACCTGCAGGCGGGGCTGTGGGAAGCCCAAGGTGGGGCTGCAGCAGGGACTGGAGGAGTCGTTGAGCAGAGGTTGCCCATCTGGGCCGAGGGTCTGGTCTTCTTTTACTGCTACGCCCTCCTGCTGCTGCTGCCGTGTGTGGCTCTCACAGAGCTGGGGGCCACCGGCCTGCCAGGACAGAGGGGGCCCCGTAAGGAGGCTTTGTACCCATGGCTCAGTTTGGTCACTATCAACATCTTCACCTTGGCCCTGAGGGGCACAGGGATGCTGTGGTACAGGGACCCCCGTGTATCCACCGTGTTCCTGGGGAAGAACTTGCTGGCTCTGGCTGTGAAGCTGAGCTCGGCCTGGGAGAAACACAAGCAGGAGCGCGGTGCTGCAGGAGCTGGGACTGTGGCTGGAGCAGAACCAGGAGACTCGACCCTGCCAAGTCAGAGCTCGGAGCAGGGAGAGGGCCAGGCCCAGGGGAAAGCTCCTCCCTCCCATTATCACTCACTGTCCCGCTCCCAAAGCCACACTCTCTCCCACGTCAGCCTGGAGCCCACAGAGACGCCCTTAGGCCCCTCTTTCATCTCCCATGAACTCTAGAGAGTCACTCTGAACAGGCAAGCATGCACAAAGGCATGTGATCACACCCACACTTTTAAAACTCGGACCAGCGGAGCCAGTATCACATCCAAACAGATAACTTGTATTGAATTTCAGTACAACAGTGATGGGTATAATGCAGAGCTGTGGAAATGCATTTGGCAAGCTTTGCTTTCTGCACATTTTGTTGTGCTAAGAATAACTCAAAATGTATTGCTGTGATTTGTGGGAGTGTATTTTTTAAATTGAACACTGTGAACACATCTATCAGCCTGTAAAGAGTATTCCAGAAGTGTATGTATGAAGTCTAGTAATGTTTATTCCCTCCTTTAATCTGCACACAGCTTCCCAAACTGCCACAGAGTCTTCTTGAGTTGTTGCATTGAGACACCTGTTTTTATTCTGATTTCTTGCTACTCCATATACAGTATCCCATCTGTGGATTAATTATTTGTTAAATTTAAAGGTCCAGTGTGTAGGATTTAGGGGGATATATCGGCAGAAATTGAATATAATAAGTATGTTTTCATTAGTTCATGTTTTCACCTTCGAATAAGCTGTTTATATCTACATATGGAGCGGATCCTCGTCTATAATAATCCATATTGTGCTGGCATGTCTTTACAGTAGCCCAGAACAGACAAACCAAACACTGGCTCTAGATAGGGCCATTTGCGTTTTTGCATTTTTGGTTTGGCCACTCTGCAACGACAGTGACTTTATCCAGTGTTTTTATGAGTTTAAATCATCTGGTCTGTTTGTTTTGAAAAGGAAAAGACCTCTGTGAATAATTCAGCTCCTGGTAAAAACCTCCTGAATGTCTGGATCTTAAGTTGTCAGAGAAAAAAGGTGAGCACACATTAGCAGATGCTAGGTTAGTGGTCCCTTTTCAACATGCCAAACAGCTTCTGAGAAACTGGTTTAATTCACCATGTTCGTTTGTTTTGGAGAGGAGGCGACCTTTGCGGATAAGTTGGCTCATGGTAAAAACCTCCTGAATATCTGGATCAGACATAACTTGAGAAAATATTAGCAGCTGTGGGCGAATGGCCTGTCTGAGATGTGCTGAACAGGTCAGGAGAAACTAAATTTTAACATGAAACAGTGCTTCTACCAGTTTAAATCTCCTGGTCTGTTTGGAGAGGAAGAGATGTCTGTGAATAATTTGGCTCTTGGTAAAAACCTCATGAGCATCTGGATCTTTGGCCGTCAGAGAAAAGCACACATTAGCAGATGCTAGGCTAGTGGCCCGTTTCCAACATGCCCAACAGCGTTGAAGAAACAATAATTTGTAACATTAAACTTTTTTATTTGGTGTTTTTACTGGTTTAAATAACCGTGTCTGTTTGTTTTGGAGAGGAAGAGACCTCTGCAGATTATTCGGCTTCTGGCAAAAACACTGATGGAATTTTAACTGGGAGAAGTTTGAGCTGGTTGTAATCTGTAATCCTCACCCTTAGCTGCCACTAAATCCCCCTAAATCTGACACACTGTTTCTTTAAGTTCAGGTCATGTGATTTGTGGGGAAAATTATATCAACACTCCTCTGCCATTAGATGCCAAAATACAGACTGTGACCTTTACTGTACGATTTTTTTTTCCTCTGTCACTTTACAGGGACCTTTCACAGAGAAAAGTTTAATACAGAGAAGAGTGATGATTTATTTTTCCCCTCAGTACCACAGAGCCATGATTCAAAAGCCATCTGCCTGTAAAACTCACACTCTACACAGCGCTCCAGTATTTCAATGTGGAGTTGAACCCAGTGGATCCAAACCGTTCTGGCTGGTAGCCCTTTAAATCAACATATATCATGACTATGAGTGATGTTCCCTTCTTAGATTTTTCTTACTTGATAGATTTTAGAGGTCTGAAGAGATCAATTATACTGTTTTTCTCAATAAAAAAAAGCAAAAGTTACAGAGGAAAATAAAAATAATATGTGTAGGAGGATGTTTTCTATCTTTTTAGTACTCTCCTCACCTCCCAGATTTATCTTGCAACCCAGTGGAGTGTCCCCACGCCAAGTGTGGGCAAAACAAGTGTCGTGGTGCCAGATTTTCATTCAAACCAAAAGGGAACACCGCCTGACATCACTTATTAGTTGTCTGGCAGGGAATATTAATCAGTGAAATCACTCACTGTGGTGTTTGGTTGGAGTGAAAACCTGCAGACTCATGGGCCTTATGGTCGCCCATCCCTGCCAAACTGTGTCTTTGGTGTAATGACATCTTTTATTTGATTTAAATGCAGAATATGAACGTCAACTAGAGATGATTTTTCGAGATGCATACTGTGCAGTCACATTTATTTTAGGACCACTTCTGCTGTTAATGTTAAAAGCACCCTGCAGCGATTTTAACACAACAAAATGTGCATAACTCAAGATGCCAACTACTTATGAAAGACACTGTTTCCATAAATAAATCATCTCGGTGGTGGGGCTTAAAGATGGGCATTTTGCATCATCTTAATCCTATTGCAACACAAACTACAGTACAGGTCTATTTTACTACATTGTTTACAAAGACAGAATACCAATGTAAGTAATCCCTTTACTGTTTCAGAACACGTTTAAAATTCATGTTTTGCTGTCGTCTGTACTCGTCTGTCAGTCATTTTCAAAAAGAAGAAAAAGAAAACCTGTCCAGCTGCCTGTCCGACCCCTCAGACCCCTTTTTTCACTTTAGATGAAAGAGTTAACTTTTTGATTCCATTATGAATTATGGATGAAACCTTTCATTCACTGATGTGTTAACATTTGGGTGTAATCGTATTCGGGCATCATGGGATTATGGGTCAGAGCAGCAGGTGTAGAGGATGTACAGTACAGCCAAGTGCCTTGTTTCCTCATGGAGCTACAAGCCTCTGCGTCGTCACGAGGCGTGCACGTCATGTGTACCATGTGGAACTTGGACATATGCCATTTGTATACTGTGAAGTTATTCCTCAACTGTTGTCGACTACACCTCCAGGACAGAGTGCAAACTAATAAAGTGTTTCATACTCGCCTAGTGTTGACAGTTCATTGGCTCATATGTAGGAGCATTATTGGCAGCCTGTCACACACATATAGGGGGAAAAACAGGAGGAGTCAGTCCAAATTATTCAAGGCAAGGAGGCCTTAGGGACAAAAAACTGATTCATGTTTCAAATCCTCCACTATATTAAAGTACATTATGCAGGAATGTACAGACTCATACAGAAGTGATCCCTCTCAATCATCACTTCTGACCCACTTGAAGTGCTGGGTGATGTATTTTCCTGCAGAGACTCTGCCCTCTGACTATATTTTCTTATTTTCTTCCTATTTTCTGAATTCAGGACGTTCACGAGTGTGTAGCCTCACACCGGTCAGGTGAGGTCAGCGCTTTATAAAATGGTAGCCACCACGTGCCAGACCGTACGCAGCTGGCATCCAAGAAACACAGCGCTGCAAAAATGCAAATATAGTGAGGCAAAACGCCAAATGAGAGTGAATCTGGGGTTGGTATTTGCTTTGTTTACAAACAGTAACCGACAATCCTGCATAGTATAGATACAGTCGGTGTCTAATCATAGTTAGTGGATGTAGCCTGTAAATGCTGAGAAAGGACCTGTGTTAACCTCACATGAGAAATATTATTACATTTACTACAGATATGATTAAATAAACTCACCATGGTGTCAGTACCCTACAGTCTTAACACCATGATGTAATAGATCAGCCGGTTTGAGTGAATTCCATGCACGTTTCGAGACAGTATGCCAGCACTAACGTTACTCAACATTAGCCTGTTTTGATGATGTGCTTTAATGATATCAAGCGGGGCTTTGCAGCCTGAAGAATTACAAGTATTTTGTGGCTCAGTTTTTTTAACCAGTGGTTTGGGCTACAGAAAATTACAAAAAAAAAAAGAAGTCATATTGCAATTCTTAAACAGGTATTGCAGATTTACAGATCTGCATTTCGATGTGAGTTGCCGTTATTAGTAGAAAAGATTATTTTTGCATTTAATCTTTTACTGAAAAAAAAAAGATGATTAAGTGATTTTGATTTTTGCTGCGGTCTGCGCCAAACAAGCAGACTCCTTTGTGTCTGGAGATATGATTTGTAGTCCGGGGCATCTCTTTAGCATCACAATGCTTCATTTATAATGGAATGCTGTGACACATTTTACCTGTATCAAAAAAAATGCAGCTTCTGCAATTTGGATATTGCACTTGGCCACATTGCAATTTTGATATTTCTGATTAATAGTGCAGCCCTACCAGCGGCTAAACAACCAAACACTGTTTAGATAAAGAATAAGGTCCTTTTTTAATCAACCAGGAACAGCCCTGAAATCACCAAGACCAAACCCACTAGACTCTATTTAATAAACAGTCATTTTAGCGTGTATGGATCCTGCATATTTTCACACCATACTGGGAGAATTGAGGGTTTATTTCAACCAAATCAGAGTTGGTGCTTGTTGGATCAGTGGAAAGGCACTGTTTTATTTAGTTTCTATCGACTTTGAATTAAGTTTGTATTATGATGATAAAATAACTGTTTTTTTAAATGGAGTCTGGTGGATTTTGCAATGGCGATTTCGGGGCTATTTTTGGTTAAACAAAAAGGACTTTAACTTTTAATAAAAGAGTCTACTTCTGTAGGGATCCTTTCAATAATCTTGCCAGACACTTACAATAACAATCTGAGCCCGTCAGTGCCAAAAACAAGCACTTAAGTGGACCTAAATTGACAGCGGTTACATGGCCGGGCAGCTGCTCTCACTCAATATTGGACCAACTTTTAAAAAATGTTTCTCCTATTAAGCAATTAGACACAAAAACATGGAAAAATAGGGTCCAGGTTAAAAAAACAGCCTTAAACGCTGTACTTTTAAGTTTATTTGATGTGCAGAAAGCCAAACAGCATTTCTTCAGCAGGGTATGAATGCTTTGTTTTCTCCCTCAGATGTGACGTTACGTGGGCATTCCCATAAATATTAGATGTATTCATACCTTTCCAATCATCGGGTCACATTCTGCAGTCACAGAAAATTGCATGTTTTATGTTTGCCTCATACTGGAACTGGTGAAGTGAATGAACGCTCCCCCCCCTCAACATATTCAAGCGTGCTCTTTGCTTCATCGTGCGGCACGCTGACAAAAGGCCGTCATTTATCACAATTATGCCAGCGGCCCCATCAGCTTGGATCCTCTCGCAGTAATCCTTGAATGTGCTGTCGTGTTGTCTGCCTTTAATGTTGAAAGAGAGATGGGGTGTGCCTGTCAAGAGTTGTAGTAAGTGTGTGTGATGTTTTCAGAGTGAACTGGCTCTTTCCCTCACAGCGGCTGTGAATGCGCCCGCCGCCCTCTCCTCTGAGCTTAAATGGTCCTATTAATTGAAATTGAGGCTATTTGTCAAAATGCAAGCGCTCATTCTCAGTGCTTTATGCTTGATTTACAGGCTATATTAACAGGATGTATTAAGACTAATGTACACACTCAGGCACAAAAAGGAATTAATTCAAAGTTTCAGTGGGGAATTTCACTCCAGTTCAGAAAGACTGTTAAGGAAAAACCACAGAGGGATAACCAGAGTAGTAGACAGCATCCAGCTCCTGTCTCCCCCTTTCTTTCATCTCCTCCTGCCTCGCTCACTCTACATTTCAAACATACGCATTCTGGATGCACTCCCTGTTGGGCAACTTCTCATATTTCTATTATACTAAAAGCAGTGACTGCATAGGCAGCAGCCCCGGCAAATGACTACCTCCTAGAATTTGTTACACCTGTTAAGCTCTAGATACAATGCTCAGCATTTTCCCTCAGCTCCCGCCGACTCCCATAACCTGCACCTGAAGAAAAGTGCATGAGCCGCTCTCCTATTTTCTTTCTTCTTTTTGCCACTCTCTCCGGTGCTCTCCATTCTTCCCCTCCATTCGCCTGTGCTAATTTCACTCCAGCCTGTAATTATTCTCCTGTACCAAAGCTGTCAGTTCCCCTTTTTTGTCTCCAGTTTCTTCTTTTATTTCTCTCGTTTGTTTAAATTTGCCCTGCAGCCGACAGGCAGCCTACCTCTCTGCACTTCCCCTGTCAAGGGTGGTTAGTCAGAGACGAAGAAAAAAAACAAAGAGGGGAGGCTGGCTAAGATTAAAGGGCTGGAGCCACTGCCTAAAGCTGAGCGGCTGCCGACTGCTATTTATTTACCGTTACACACAGCGTGAGCCTGATGGAGCACGGGAGCCCAGAGAGACGAACGCACACAGCACGCCACCTCGACAACAATGACATCCCAAGCAGTCCAAAAGGAGGCACCTTTAGACAAACATATGGCTTTGTTTTGCTCCGCTGAGCACTTGGTTACAACCCATCTCACCTCATTACCCCTGACACGGCGACAGCTACAGTATGCCTACGAGCTCACACCCACCTTGTCTGGCAGAAAGAGCCACATTTAACAGACAGATGTCTAAATCATTCATCAGAGCACACACCATCAGCACCACGGCTTTCAGGGAGAACTTCAAAGTATATTCCACGAGAAAGAAATGATGCAAAAGACTCTGAGACTCTTGTGATATGCAACGCAATACTGGATACAAACGCATACTAATACTGTTCTCAGGTGCTGGGGTGGCATCAGGCTAAAACAGGAGATAAGCACTGGTCAGTTTACCTGGAGCTAAAATGAAATAAAGAACTAGGGTTGAAACATTTACTCCCTTAATCAGTTAGCTGGTCGGGAGAAAAAACCTCATTATGGCTGAATTTTTAAAAGTTATTTGGCAAATCAAAATTCCAGTCTCGAGTTCCAGCTTCTTAAACGTGAGGATTTGCTGCTTTTTAGTATATCATTGTAAATTACAGGTATTCAGCAGATCTAGGAATGAATCTTTACACTGGTCTGACTATACTGAATCCTCATGGTCACAGACCAAATCAGCATCATTTAGCAGTGGAGTTCTATTTACCGGTGACTGAGAGCGCCGCTGTCACCTCTGCTGTATTTAAAAGTCTATTAAAAGACAGCAAAAGCCTCAGAAACAACCATAAGCTTATAAATCTGTCATTAATAATGGGCTGCTGTGCTGTTAACCTTATTTATAGCTTGTACAGGCTAGTTTTATTCTGAACTGAATGTGACAGCTTCAACAGCAACAGACTGGACTTACCGGCTGTGTGAATGGTGATGCATTCACTAATGAGGCATTCCAATATTAGTGTTGTCACAATACTGGGATCTCTAGCTTCGATGCAATACCTTGAAAAATACTGATATTCTATTTGCACTGAGGGCAGAAAAATTTAAATTTTTTTCAAGGGATAAAACCCACAAGAGTATAACATGACAATAACGACTTTTCTTTTCTTGGTTACGTGCAGAAAATGTGACCTTAGTAAATAGTAACAATAAGAGAGCGCGAGAAAGCGCAGCTGGTAACATGGTATTGATACTACAGATAATGAGTATAGAAAGCGTTTAAAATTTTTACAATTGATATGTATCGATAAACTGATATTTTTGACAACACTAACCTGTACTACCGTCGTATCTAGTATGCTAGAAAAAAAAAAAAATCATGTCCCAATACATAGTATGTCAAATGCAGTATGCCAAACAAACCAGGATGTCGCATTTTGCGCTTTGCCAACCAGCATGCTTTTCTGGCTATTCTTACCCACAATCCTTTGCTCAGCAGAAGATAAGTCAAATCAACCAAGCTGCATAAAGATAACAGCTCACTGAAATCTAAGGGAAGCCACAGTGACTATAATCAATGAATCAACTGATCAGTTAATAAAAAACAATCCCGACTGTACGCAGTTATAACTTAAAAAACATCCTTTGCAACATGCATTTTTGCATTTTGTTTGCAAAGAAACAACAACAACAGCTCTCCTTGTTGACCTCCACTCTGGGGAGCTCAGCGAATGGCCAATTGCTGTATTTCCAAGGTAGCGTTTCAAATTTCAAACTACTTCTTATTACTTTCAATTTTGCACTGAGGACTGAAAAGAATATTACAACAACAGGGTCAAAGTTCGAGGATGTCCCTATTGTGTGCATTCTCCATTTAACAGTACATACTTTGTGAGGTTAGCTGCAGTGCAGACTGAAAGTGAAATGAAAAAGTATTTGATTCAGAGTGCAGCCCTACTCTTATACATACTGAGGTGAAATTGAACAGTGCTGTGACCACTTAGCTGAGGAGGAAAAGTGAACAGACTACACACACTAGTCAGTGAACTGAACAAAATGATTTGGATCAGCAAATTGACCCATAAACATACGCGTTAATCAATGATCCAAACTAAAACCTGAAAAACCAGAGCTGCAAGCTTTCTGTAATGACCTTCACTAATAACAACCTACTTGCTGTTGGTTATATTGAATTTCCAGTAAATATCACAATATAAAGCATGTGTTTACAAAGATAGAATGACAGCCAGCGCTCACCCATCTTTTAAGAGGATACACCTTAAGTATGACCTCGAGCGCACAACTGATATCCGACATGCTTTGTTTACATGAGCACACAGCTGATAGGTGCAGTGGTTTGTTTACATGCTGTTCCAGAAGTGCACATTTAACAGATTCAGTGTTGACAGAGAGGCACTTGCTTGCTGTTAGGAAACCATGTTAGGCTAACATATTTGCAGAGGGAAACATTTTCACTGGACTTTATGACCAGAGAGATTTAAATATGTTGAACTTCAACAAATTTTCCTGCTCAAAAGCCAAATCACGGAAAGCCTGAGTGCAGCGGCACTGATGATAAAGCGCTGGCTGTGTGAAAGAGACAGAGAGAGACAAAAAGAGGGGAAGAAAAGGTCGAAGTTGGGTTATTGCACGTCTTTGAATGTTATAATAACTTATTCAGAGCACTGCTTTGTCACTTTTATGACCTGCCCCCTCAAAACCTGCTATATTTTCTAACAAGCTCACCCAAACTGCCCGACTGGATCACTAGTTTATACGGATCAGTTTGCTTCCTTTAAATTTTGCAAAGAAGCAATACTTCCATTTCTTGTTTAGCCTCTCTTGTAGGGAATGTTGAATTTGTTCTTTGACCAATCCGTTCTTATCCTTTGTCCCTGTTAAAGAAGCCTGCTCTAAAGTATGGATGCTACTACCCAGAATGCTATGCATGTGACTCTATTGCCTATTCTTTCTTGTCATTTTGCAAAAGTGGCCCTGCAAAAAGCAAGCTGAGTATCCCCGGTCTAAAGGACATATTGATCAATCAAAAAAATAATCCACAATGACAAAAATTGTTTGCTGGAGCCCTAAAGAGAACTATAATTGTCCTTATATTGCACCCACATCGGCACTGGGTTCATACAATCAAACAAAAAAGAGAACAGAAACAAACATAGAACATGGAGGTCAGTGTTTCCCACTGAATTAGTGTCTGTGTTTGGTGGTAACAGCATCAGGGAGAGCATACACAGATCAGCAAACTTCCTGTTTTTGCATGTGTCCCTTTGTGATCATTCTGTGTCCAGTATCTGAATTTGGAGGTTTTTGTTGGCCTGTAAATGCAGCTCATGTGGAGCTCTTGAATTTTTTCCAGCAGCAGTTTGTTGGATTTGAGTCGCAGGCTGGAGACTTGATCAGTCAATAAGTTTGTTGTCAGATCAATGTGAGCTGATTAGATCAAATTGATGCATTAGAGGAGCAGCTGCTACAGAGGCGCATGAAAGCAAACTTTTTAGACCCAATGCCGGACTGTGGGGTGCGTGGTTTCCATGTGAACACTTGCTTTCATTGTAAATAAGTTGGAAAAGCGATGGACTACACTTTAACGGGAGCTCTGCTGTTTTAAGAAATAGAGAATTCTCTATACGAATTTATGAACAGTTCTGTTTTTCTTTGACTGCGCCTGGCGTTCTGCAGCTCCGTCTGTGCCCAGAGTACACCCTGCACTCTGAGAGTGTGGAGCTCTGAATTACCAAACAGCATTTATATTCCAACAGTTCTCCAAATTAACAGAGCAGCTCCAAAAATAGAATATCAATACGTGGCGGCCATTGCTGATATCATGGAGAGCTGCTACAAATAAATGAAAATGTGCGAAAGTCTGGAGGGTAAAAGGGGAAAAAGTACATGAAAGTAGTTTCAAACAACAGAAACAGAAAACTAAATGTGGTGTTTAAGAAAAGTGCAAAACTCTAAGTAGTAAAAATCCATAATATAACATGCTTCAGGCTGAAACAGAATTTTTGGACAGAGCTGTGAGAAACAAGTGTTGAAAGGTGAAATGGACAAACAAACAGGCAGTAAAGATCACACTGCATACTTGTAGGAGTTGGTAAAGAAACCACTACTCTTGTTCCTGCCTGTTATCTCGAGCTGTCACATATTTCAGATTCTTCAAAATGATCAAATTCCAACCAGAGCATCTTTGGGAAAAGAAACGGTGTTTTTTAGGAGAAAAACACCCAAAAATACCACAAACACCCACTGATGCTGACATATCAGCACTCGTGTCACTGTGACAGGTCTTATATGATGTGAGAGACACGGAGGATTGTTCAAAAATTTATGATTGCAATTGTTTGGAGTTGTTATGTATGTCTATTGGGAGCTGCCATTAAAGATATTCCCTTCTGTCAAGCAATGCAATTCTGCTGTAATTTCTGCTATTTTGCAAACAATGCTGTAGGTGTGCAGTGATTTTTTTTCAATGCAAAATGAAGCCAAAAGGTTAAAAAGAAAAGTTAATTTTCAGTGATATTTCTGAGCTCTGGAGTCAGGATGTGCTACACACTGAAAAACTGAATGACCTTTAGGGTTGAGTGTTGAGTGACAGTCAGAGCGAGTTTCTTAATTCTCAGCTCAGGAGGATCAGAGTGAACTTGGAGGTCTCCAGTGTAGCTGAGGGGAAGGAAGATTTAGCTGAGCCTTAAATGTGATCAGTAAAAATCTTAAAATCAATTATACATCTAACTGGTAAACAGTGCGGAGACGGTAAAATTGGGTTATTACGCTCTCTTCACTTGGCAGCGGTTAAAGCCCTGGCTGCTGTATTTTTCAGAAGGAATAAAAGATGGTGAAATGGGATGAGATTAAAGCATAGATCCTCCTCTTTATTACTGGATAAAAATGGATGTGTCCCAACTGTAGGAACCATTACTGTAACTGCTCACTGTGTTATTCCTTCAAAAAAGAAGCCACTGTCAAACATCAGCCCAAGGACTGTGACCACTGTGTGTGTCAGCAAGACTCTCGAGATCAAGATGTATTTAACCTGTGTTGATACGTGGTAATATTTATTTTTAAAAATCACTTAATTGATTTTTTTGTCCACTTGAGAGCAGCTGAAACAAGCTGTAAACACAACACCTGCCACATTATCACCCTTTAAGTCGATAGAGCAAACCTGAAAGCAAAATGTTGCCAATTTACACAGCAGGCAGTTACACAACAACATTATCATTCATTTGGAGTCACCTGATGAATTTAAGCCCAGTGTTCCCTCTATTTAGATCTCTACCACCTCTTGAGAAAAACTTCGGACTTTTTAAGCTGCTAAATGCACCAATATGTTCACCACCTAGTCGCTATATGTGTCTGTCTGCTGTATGTTGGTGAGCAGGTGGAGTACAGTTTATTTTTAAGAGCTTATTAGCTGAAATGACAATGACACTATGACATTGGTGGGAGTGAGTCAAAACAGTTACATGCTGGAAAACCAAGACAACGAGTTTAAAGCTGCAGGACTGGGTGACAATTATTTCTGAGTTTTTCCATATAGACTGTACAAATAATGGATGTAGCTACTGTGATGTCAGTCATTGGTTTGTGGACTCCCATTTGAAGCCACAAGTTCAGCATTTTGGCTGTCACCAAAAGTGGAGCCAGAAGTGACCATATCTGGGTGAGAAGCTGGAGCTGTGGAGGAACGAGCGGTAGTCCTGACTGGAGAATCTGAGGACAGCCTTAAACTCAAACTGGTTATGCCCTTAATTATGCTTTGCTTTAAGCCTTAGTAAAATGTAAACAGGTGAGTTATGTAACAATTCACCTAACATACAGCTGTTATGACAGGGTAAATTAGCACTGCACCCCTGGATCCACTATTATAACTTAGTATAGATATCTGGCTTCTTCATTTTTGTGATGTGAAAGATTTTCTAACAGTGACAGCTTATGGAAATGGGTCACTTGGTTAGGGAAGGAAAAACTGGGTGTCATCTGCATAATGACACAGATATTTCATTTATTAATGATGCAACATTTTGATGGAAAGAAGGGCCAAGTTTAGAAGTGTAAAAGTTATCTGAGGACGTCACTGGACTCTGGGAAGCTGTGATGGAAATTTTTCACTGATTTTCTGACCTATTCTAAACAGAGGGATGTTTAATTAACTCATAAATTGAGAAAATAATCAGCAAATTAATCACAGAGGACAATAATTGTTAATAGCAGCCCCGATACGTGCATATAATATAATATTCATATTGGTCATTCATTTCATTATGCACTTTAACTGATGACTCTTAGTCCAGGGCTCTGCTGGAGCTGTCTTTACACTCTACATGTGTGCTTTTATTTACCTGTACATGTATATATGTACACATGTAAGTATGTATGCATATAAATGTATATACATATGTGTCGTGTATATATTCTTTTAACTTTTGATCTTTATATTTTTATACTTGTATGTGTGATATGTATTTCTTTTTTTAATCTTCATATTTTTTATATTTGTAAGTATGTGATGGCACCTAGGGGTAGGAGAAAGCGTTATTTAATTCCGTGTGCTCTGTATATGGAAATGACAAGATGAACTTGACTTGACTTGATAGTAGGTGTAAATGATATCAAGTGGATGTGAAGAGCAGCACAGACAAAGCTAAAAACAAAACAGGAGACACGTGTTGAAAATTCTATGAAGAAAATGAAGCATATGCATTATCAGGACACGGCTCTCGACATGGAAGTGGCTTAGAGTGGCTAGCAGCTAACAGTGCTAACTCCATAAACAATGCTAAACAACTGCAACAGTACTAAAAAAGCCAACGGTGTTAACCACAGGGGAACCGAAGGGTTGGCACTACACCTCTTCTGGCATCCTGCAATCAGCAGTAACTGCCTAGGGTTGCAATAGAATGAGATTTTCACGGTACAATAACCATCTCAGAAAATATCATTAGTCAGAATGACCCTTAAAGGAATGAAAACAAAAGGGTTATTTTGGGTTGAACAACTGAAAAATGGAAGTTTGTGAAGTCTCCCTTTTGACAATAACTTCAATAAAAGTAATATTCCCTATCCAGTTGCATTTCTTTTCCAATATCGTAGATAAGCAAATGTACACATTATGATAATTGTCCATTTTCATATCAAGGTATACCTTAAAATGATTATACCACTGCAACCCTACAACCTCTGTATGTGAAAAGTGGCGGTGATGAGCTAGCCAGTGGGACACACAGGCTCCAACATGCACACACTTTCAACAACAAACCACAGAGAAGGCTGGATTACAACACACAGACAGAGAGAGCATGACTTCATTCTCTGTTCAGGACGCCATTACTCCACTCTATCTTATCACACAGTGATTTGCTGCTGTATTAATGTTCTGAATGTCACATACTGAACAAAACCTTTAAACTACAGTAACTTTCAGCTCTGAGTCCCAGTCTGACAGGATCAGTTTGAACAAAACCACAAAGTAATGACGCCGTTACAGTCGACATCAGATAAGAGAAACACAATATTCTCACATCATTTAACTCCTTTCTGACATCTCAACATTTGCTTTTTCCTGACATCAATCATGCGTAGCTCCTTTCTGCCAGTTTTGTTCACTTTTCCATTCTCCTCTCTCAGTGTCGTCATTAAGTCACCAAGATGGATTAACTGTGAGAATTGATCTGGTT
Organism: Cephalopholis sonnerati; assembly: GCA_019142605.1. Taxonomy (NCBI): domain Eukaryota; kingdom Metazoa; phylum Chordata; class Actinopteri; order Perciformes; family Serranidae; genus Cephalopholis; species Cephalopholis sonnerati. The sequence goes on along the minus strand of JAGQAX010000004.1, from coordinate 33,676,863 downwards.
TCCAAGCGTGCAACAGCATTCAGGGCTGATGAGCACCGTCCATTAAAGAGCCTAACTGGATCATTTGTATGTACAGAACGAGCCATAGGGTTACTTTCACTCAATCTCGCAAAGGACAATCAAAGTTAAATAGCAGAATCCATTAAAGCGGGACCAGATTGTGCTTTTATGGTGTAAAATAAAATAAAAAACTTTAACTCGTAGGATTTGAGACAATACACTTGTGTGATCAGAAACAAAGATGAGGTTAATGAACGGAGCTTCGGCATTGAACAGTCACAAAGGGATTATTTTATTTGCGGGCGAAAAATAATTCAGCCTCAGTTATTTTTATCCGCTCGCTCCGATCCATCTCTGTTCATTGCTCAACGCTTGAGGACTGCTGACTTATTTTATTATTGTACCAGCCAATACATAAATTCTTCTAGTAGGAATTGGCATCGCTGGTGAAAAAGTTGTCGTGGTGCATCCCTGAGCAATAAAAAACAAGACAACCTCAGCTGTCTCTGCGGAGCAATTGGAGCGGAGAGAAGTATACAAGAATTTAAGACAAAACCTTCACAGGTTCAATCCCATTTCATCGACTGGCTTGTAAAGAGTGAGGCTAATGTATATGGACAGCTGCTGTGGATGGAGGCATTAGTGTCTTTGGCCTGGAAACTGTGAGAAAATAGTTGCAGACTGAGGCAGAGTGTGGCACCTACCTGCACAATGGAGCTGTGCGACCAGAATAAGAATGGGAATATGAATAGGGCTATGAGAGGAGATGGAGGTGGTGGTGGGGATGTACGAAGAGGTGACTGAGGAGAAGGAAGCAAGTATGTGATTGGCAAAGTGAAAATAGGGAAGGATCAGGCTGTCTCGCCGTTAATGAGAGCTGTGTGCCGAAGGTCAGCTGATAAAATGAAGCCCTGCTCTCGCAATTAAGTTAACACTCCTGATTACTCAGAGCGAACAGATGGAACAAGAAGTCGAATCGTAAGTAATTTTACCTGTCCCAGGATGGGGCCTAGCGGGGGTCCAGGGGCCGCTTGTCCTGACCTTACTATAGCCCGGATTACATTGCTGGCATCCACTTTCTTCACAGCCTTCGCTGCCTTAGAGATCTTTGACATCCTGGTCTGTGTCGAAAGCCTTAAATCTGCCTCCAAGTCAACTGAGAATCCATCCACTGAGAGCAGAGAAGAAAAACAAACAAATTAGCCTTTCAAGAATACACAACTGCAACAAATCATTTACACGCCGAGCTCATTAAAACATCATACAGTCAAATCGATACCGATACCCGCAGGCAAAACCTGCGCCTTTCCATTCTGCAGCGGGCCAGTAATTAAAAAAATCTTTGCCTTCGATCGGCTCAGCGAAAGCCACTTTCCTGGAGGTGTTTGCAGTGTGGATCAGCAGCCGAGTGCTCATGCTCGCCACGTTGAGGAGCCTGAGAACTGGCAGGATTTAAACTTCTCTCCAAAAATCATGGGGTGCATGCCAAAATGCCTCCATCGCTTCACCTCTGCTTCAGATATGTCACCACTAAACTCCCTGCCCTGTAGCAGAGCTCCCTCTGCATCAGTAGAGGTCAAAAGTAGAGGGCAGAGGAGGGATACGTAACAATATTAATACACGGAGGAGGGGTGGAAGTGACATGCCCACATATGAACGCAAAGAGGGGTCAGCTTTTTCATCCCACCTTAAAATGCATTTGCCAAATTAGGAGTCAATTAGTGGAGTGGGGGGAATGGCCTGAACTCCTGGCCTTTCTCTAGGGAGGCAGAAACACATAAAAGCAAGCCTATAATCCTCCGTTGGAATAAAAGTGATACTGACACAGCTGTAAAAAAAAAAAAAAAAAAAAAAAAAAAAAAAAGGGGGAACAGAAAAAAAAGATCAATGACTGGAGCCAAGGGACAAATACAAGTTTTAAGGTTGAGCCTTGTGATTCAGGGGAACCCTGCATTCAATAAAAATAAGTACTTGAGGGGAGAGGAGAGGTCCAGCAATGATTCATTGTAGGCAACAGAGGGTATCCAATTAGATCAACAGAAGAGACAGTACCAAAAAGATATATGGGACCTCACGCTGCTTTAGAGCAACAAACGGGGAGAAACTGCTCCTAAGAAAAGTTGTGATTCTATCTAGGCTGCTGATTAGCCAGCAGCCGTTAAAGTGCAACCACCATGAGGCAATATTTAGGGCATTAAGGTGGCACGCATACTGCAGAAAGAGTCCCAAATAGAATCCATTTAGTCTGAATTCACTCAATAGCTGTCTTTACAATGTAAGTCTCATACACTGCTACATTTCAGGGGTCAATTTCACGCTACTCACCTAATGTGTTCAGGTACTTCATTGTAGAAAAATCGTGTTGCAGCTCAGATCAATTTTGAGGCCAGTTAGAAAATACAGAGACCAGTGTGCATTAAATCTGAAGTGAGAAAACTCACTTCTGTTATCAAACAATGACAGAGAGACTCATGAATCCTTAACTGCCAAGCTGCAGAAAAATAACTAAAACAGCAGTTTGAGGGGGCTACAAAAAATATCATCCAATAAAATGACATACTGTATGTCCAGAGAGACGAGGCTTAGCCAGAGTTTTGTGACTGCGAGAGAAAAAACAATTAGGACCAGCATCAAATGTTGGGTTTAATTCCAATTTGGGGCAAAGGGAATAACGGTTCTGCGAGTGGGGAAATGACAACGTCATGCTTTAATGCACCGCAACTCCAATCTCTGTTGGAGTATGAATAATAAAACCGCAGTTCCCTCGCAAAATGAAATCACTCATCACAAGGCCAGGCAGTGAACGCTGAAGAAGAATTGACCTACATAAGGCAACACAACCGCACTGACAGTACGGTTCACACAGCTGAATTTACATTAGATTCAAGGAATAAAGGAGCATTAACTGTGCAGCGGCAGGAAACATGGTTCAAGGCAGTACAATAAGCCTCAATCAGAGCCGGGTTAACGTTTTGCTGTGAATAATCAAATCAAAGCCGCAGTAATTTGAAAGGAACAGACACAATTTTGAGCTGCTCTTTAGGCTGAATATTACATTCCTACGGCAATTACTGGCAACAGCGTCGTCGATAACACGGAGTACACAGAAAGAAGCAATTTGTTTGGGCCGTGTAGAGTTGCGGCGTAAAAGCACTTTGTTAAAACATGCTTGATAAATGACATGCCACAGAGCCAGCTTTTAAATTAACATCTAATAAAGGAGGGTGAGGTGAGCGGTAACAGTGCAAAAAAACCCACCACCATTCTCCAAATTCTCCAAATTGTTGTGGCACCCAGCAATGTCACTCCCACTCCTGTCATTTCAAGTTTAATGTATTTCTTGTCCTTGCGATTATTCCATTAGGATTTGGCATCAAGTCGTTTTGGTTAATAAATCACCACCAAATCCAAGCTCTGAATCTGAGGTGTTTCTACGCCTATCTGTCTAGAAATCTCTCCTGCTGCCTGTCAGACAAACAGCCTGGGATGGAAACACAACGTCTTTGACAGAGGTAAACATGTCAATAAAACTGAGCACACAGGGGAAATGCCAGAGAAAAATCCCACCTGTCATTATTATGTGCATACGCCGTTGAGAGAAGACTCCCCATGTCAAAAAACTCATTACGTCTTTTACCATCTATTCATTATGTTTCTGAAACTTCCCTGCGATTTTCACACAGCTGTAAACAGCAGCTAGTGTGGTGTGTTTGAGCATAATTAGAGCTGACTGCACTTCAAGGATAATGCTGACTTTGATTAAAGAAATTAATCAGTTTGCTATTAAAAATGTGCCTTTAATTGCGCTGCTCAAGCCCACCGCTGTTTGTTGTTTAGGCTATTAGGCTCTCTTTAGTCTTCATTAACGAGACAAGCCACACAGTGGCCGACATCAATGAATCCTCTAAATCTGTTATTTATTTACAGTTCAAGGTTACAGATATTGATCTACTATAAAATGACATTCTTGAAGAAGGGAGGAAAAGGTCTTTTAAAAAATCTCTTTGGTGTGAAAGTCCCAGACCGTCCTCAGTATAAATTATACTGACACTGTATCAGCCTGGAGGAAATCATGTCGTCTTCTTCACTTTATATCTTTCATATCTTTTTACTGCAGTCTGATGAAATAAAAGCTGAATACTAATTGATTTCTCAGTGGGATCAGGCTTTGTACCTGCAACAACACGGAATCAAGTCCGGTTCAATAAGCCTTCACTTTATCTGTCTTCTCATCTTCATATCTCTGCTAAATTAAAAGAGAATCAGTGAAGAAAATGAAGTCAAATATTTTCTAATAACACAGATGCTGCGCTGCCACATGAAATAAAGAATCAAAGATTATTATCTCATCAAATTAACATTCACAGCAAAGATTCATCTGAGCGTAAATGCAGCATTAACCTGAAACTGTGCCTCAGTAAAGGCTTTTTCACATTTTACTTCTATCGGAGCACCTTTATGTGGCTGGTTTATGTTTCCCTGCAGCTATTCTCTATGTCCATCCTAAACCATCTTTGTAGGAGTGGGGGGACTCGTGCCCACCAGACTGGAGCTGGTATTGCTGACTCGTGCTTATCAAGGTTTAATACCAACATGGGAAGCTGTTACATTAAATCATGCAGAGTCAGAATTTTAGAAAATAAGCAAAGTTATTGCATATGGGAAAGTTTTTATTATCCTGTATGAGTCATTTTTAGCCACGCTACCAGCATGGCTTCAGGGACGGTAATGTCAGTTGGTCAGTCCATCACTTTAGTCTGGACAGAAATATCTCACTAATTATTGAATGGATTGCCATAAAATCATGTGCAGACATTTGAGGAGCCAAGAGAATAAATCCTACTGACTTTGGGAATCCTTTAACTTTTTACGTAGCTCCACTGATGGCTGTACATAAAGATGGACGTGTCTCCATTTCCTCCCACTGTAAAACAATGAAGCCAAAATGTCCCGCATACCGGCACTGCCATCTTGCCCTAGTGACGCCATTTAGAATCAGAGTCTGCGCAGTAGCAGGAAGGAAAAGGAGCCAAGGTATTGAGTTCCCGCCCATACACCGCAGCCCTGCATCAGGTCAGGTACCTAGCAGGTGACCTGCTGAAAGGTGATTCATAAGTGGTATTTTGTCTTAATTTTACTACCGGGTTTGGTACAGGGTGAAACAAAGAATATGCGGGTTGGACTGTGGGTGCTGCATGATAAATATATTAAAATAAAATGAGAAGTATAACCGTTTCATTTAATGTTTTAACATTTTAATCCTCTCACTGCTGACTTTGTGTCGGCTCTGTCTTCTGCACCAGCTGAAATATGAGAGCTGCTTCAATCAGGCGCGTTACTGACATTAACTGTGGATATTTGCTGCTCATTTTAGTTTCACATGTATAAAATGGCTTAAAATGACCACTTAAAACATGCTGCCTAACGAAATGTTTTGAACAGTGCAGTTCTGAATGAAATGTGTTGACAGCTACTGAATGGATTATCATTAGGGCTGGGTGTCGTTTTAAAAATTATGATACCAGTGCCAATGCCAGTACCCTCGAAGTGGTACAGATATCAATCAAGTACTCAATTTGCTACCTTTTCTTCCACTTAATTCAATACCAATCATGTGAATGGAGGCATTCAGTTGAGTAAAATGCCACCAGATGCCACAAGCGTAGCATACAGCTGTACTTTTGAACATTTTGGTGGCAACTGAGCACACTGAACTGCCAGCCCTGTCAAATATAGTGCACTGCTGCGGTAGCGGGCCAACCACGTTACATTAATGATCCCGTACTGTCATGAATCCCTGCTGGATAAGCAAACTTTCTGTTGCTGTCATCACCAGAGCTACTCTCCTCCAGCGAATGGTCAGTTAAATATCCACCATGTCAGCAGCAGTGGCTACCATCCAACACAGAGCTGTTGAATGGTCCCAACAAACTGACACTGACACCAAAACAGCTTGATTCTGTCGTTTAAAAACATTAGGTAACTTTAGCTGTGTGATGCTAACAGTTAGACCCATCACTGTGTGTCTACTGCAGACTCTCTCTAACTGTCCCTGGCCCAGAGCTCACACTCCTGCAGCAGTGGCTACAACCCATACAGTCTGAGGCGTGGTGATGTCAAGCATGGTGTTTATGAGTTGGCATTTCAGTGGGCTGAGAGGCCAAAAGAATGTTCAAAAGTATGGCAATACCACACGCCACTTCATTCACATTATGGGTATCGAATCAAGAACTCTACTGGTATTGTTATCACTTACAGGGTACTGGTATTGGTACCAGTATTGTAATTTATTAAACCATACCCAGCCCTAACAGTTAGAGATTTTGTCATACTATCTACATCTTATTTCTGGGTGTATTAGGTCATAGGCCCAATGTTACAAGTCAAACGTATACAGAAATTGTTTTTTTTTTTATTATCATTATTATTATAATATCTTATTATTTAGTACTTAGTAGTTTTGTCTTTATTTAAAGGTGGACAATAAAAAGGTGACAGGAATTAAGGGGAGAGATAGTGGAAATAACATACATCATAGGTCCCTCTCCAAAAAAATGCTGCAGTCATAATATACAGTATCTTTTCTTACCACATGACGGCATGCTGTAATAGAGGATATTATCCATGTCACCCACCTCTATTTTTGAACCAGTGCTGCATTCCTTTCTATTTTTTTTTCATTTATTTACCTCCTACTGTTCCCCATGGGTTGCGATAACATTGTATTTACGCCTTAGCTGATAATTCACAGCCCTAATTAGGATGATTTTAGTTGATATAAGGAATTCACTCAACCGAGCCTCTCTCCCAGGTTATGTATAAAAAGTGTGATCCATTACTCGATACATATTTCTTGTCCTGAGGGTCTAATTCTGTGATACACTGATAGGAACTGAAGTATTCTTATTCCGGTCTCATCACTCAAAGGATCCATTCTGTTTCCATCTCTTTAAACAGATAAAACCTGTCAGAGCCCATTTCCAAACACAAACCATGATCAGTATTGTTTGAAATTGCGAGGAAAGGGACGGCATTCGTTCTTATCTTCCCACGACGACACTAAAACTCTCACAATTGGTTTCATTCAACTCTTAGTGTGGCAGTCCATCTAGTGGTGGCATTCACCTTTACATATGATGTAAGGCATTAAGCGGAGAGATTAATTCACAGTAAGACAGCGGTGCACTTCAGTCGCATGTGTGTGACTTCTGAGGTGGCCTCTGTGAGCCACTACACGACCCTGCCGATAAAACAAATTGTAGATAAACAGGAAGAAAGGCCCTAGAGACAGGCTGAAGTCCCTGGATACTAATAGAAAAATAGCACAGGCATATTAAAATTATAATAGCAATTTCCTGTTTCTGCCCCTCGTTGCAGAAAAGTTTGAATACCATTAGAGCCATAATAAATGACTGGCGTCCTTGAATGCATAAGACGACCAAATCTCTGTTAACAGCACAATAAACAGCACAGGAAGGACGTTCACTGGCAGCAGGGGAACTCTGGGATGCAGTATTTGTTTAGATGACACCGTGTTATGCATTAGGCGCTGCAGATTAACTGTAATCGATGAGCCTAATGCAGTGACCAAACAGGACAAATGTACTGGGCTGCGATCATTCAGTGAGCCACATGGGATGCTCGCCATAAGATTAAGAGATACCGTCAGATATAAAGTTATAGAGAACCAGTCATATGCCAACGCTGTTCCACTACATTAGTATTCACCCCATCAAACTCCAACCCTGGAGCTATTGATTGCTGAATGCCAAGTGCTAAAGGCCAGTCAAATAAAACGAAGAACTCAAGAAGAGTCTGAATGATCCCACAAGACTGAGAACGGGAACTTGCATGACCTGATTTAACCGAGACCTGAACCTGCAGGTCCCGTCTCTGCGAGCTCCGAGCTAATCTGTGCATTTCAGAAATAAACAACTCATCATTTCCACACTATCAGAAATAAACACATTTTACATCAAGTAGTCCGATGTAACACCAGATTTAATTAGTTTTAAACTAAAAAAAAGGCAGTAAGTGGCAGGAACTGCCTCCCATCAAATTTTCAGGGTGCAATTATAAAAAAAAAAATATTCTGATGAAGTCATTACCAGTTTAAATTAATATATTTTTTAGCCGTTGGTCTTACTGCACAGACAGACATTTAATTTGTGCCAAAATATTAATCACAACTGGAGGGTGAACATTTACAGCGTTCAGCAAGTGCAATAATCCAAAACATCATCACACTTGTTTTAATACTTGACCCTCGACTGACCCGGATCTGCCATGAGGGTGGTCTAATGTCACCTGGACAATGATGGATTTTTGTTTTGAATATGAACGCATAAAGAAATGTTTCAATACAATCTATTAGATGTTTTTTGAAGAAGTGTGACCAAGACTAGATATAGTCTTGGATTTTTAATATTGTAATGTCATAAGTGTCGTCTTTTCCTGGTTTTAAAGGCTGAATAACAGTTAAGTGATGTAATTTTCTAAATTTACCGGACTGTTCTAGCGGTTCTATTATTTGCCTTTACCCACTTAATCTTAATATCCATATTACTGATGATTATTCATCAAAAATCTCAGTGTAAATGTTTAGTAAAAGCACCAATAGTCAACCCTACAATATCTTTGTAATGTCGATATCAAGGTATTTGGTCAAAATAATTTCCTCCATATTGCCCAGCCCTGGACCCGAAAATGTACTGAAAAGGACCTTTTAATGTTCAAAAACAAACTTGTCAGTACCACAAAACTGTACAGCCAAACAGTGCACTAAAATATGTCTCTGCAGACATTTTACTCAAGATGACGGCAACACAGAAACAGATACTTGTTTTATATTTGATCAGAGTTTGAGGTTTATAGAAAGAGAAAGAGAAGTGGGTCTCTCTCTTGCTTCTATACTCTTTGTGTCTGTGGAAGCAGGCACACAAAAATGTGGAGGTACAATCTATAGTGCAAACAACAGCCCTCGAGCCAGAGAAAATCTGTTGGCATCATCCAGCGGTTTTGAGCTAAGAGACGAGCGGGAAGATCTGGCAGCTGATAAGATGGAGGGAAGTTTACCACAGTTCATTTACACATACTACCCACAGTGTTATAATACAAAGGTGGTTGAAAATTGAAGTATCATTAAGTGATATATTACAGTAAATTGTACTATTTCTTTAAGCAAGATCCAACACAGTTACCTTTGGAATTCCTCTACTGCAGTTTCTAGTAACTCTACAGCAGACAAACACTGGTCGATATACGATGGGGCAGTGGGAACAGAAGAGGCAAACAGACTTGAGACTGATTGTTTGATCACTGGGTCTTCCTTTGGAAAGTGAAAGAGCAGCTCTTGTCGTGTCCTCCTCATTACTGCCACTGGGGTGCCTTTAAGTAACCCACAACTGCTCAGTGGTCCTGCAGAGCAGACTGTGGTTGTATAGAGACGCCTCATACTCTGAAAACTACACCCACCAGAGGGGAAAACAAATGGCACCACAATATGTGAGGGCTGAAACGCTAACAAAATGCCTGTAGCCAGCTAAACACATTATATTTCTGCATGTCAAAGGATTATTTCAGCACTCACTGGCAAACTCAATATTGTCAGTCTATCTCAGTGTCCCCTGCCTACACTGGAGAAATGATCCCACTGAATGACCAGAGGTGAAATACTATTTGATCAAATAACCAGGTAAGACCATTATTTAAGCTGACAAAGATCAGCTCTCACATAGCTAAGTTAGCTTCAACCTCTCCAGTTCGTCTGCCTAAATTATCATAATGCTTTCTGCACATGGCACTGAGTGTCAGGATCCCCCAGTTTTCCCTTTCTTCCTGCTGATGCCTCACGTCTGAATCCACTTTTGTGTCCTTAAAGTTCACTTTTTCAGTTCAGCGGCTTCTAAAAACTTAGTTCTGGGTTCTTCACTCTGTTGGTAGTGCATCCCATCGCACAGCAGCTTTTAGGCATTTTTCTGCTGTGTGCCAGCAGACGAAAATGACAAGGAGGCACCTTCCCCCGAAATACAAAGTCAATGGAGAGCGATAAATTGTTTTCATCTCTGGTTGGGGCGAGCCTTAACTGCGCTCTGTCTCTGTAGCAGCTTCCAGGTGTGACTGTGTGTCCTCATGCTTCAAAGTTAGTGATACTGTTGTTTTCATTAATGACACACCTATCAGTTATTTTTGGGAGAGCTCAAACTTTTCCCAGAGCTCAAGATGATGTCTTCAAATTGCTTTTTCGTTCGACCAACAGTCCAAAACTAAAAGACATTCAAATAGCTATGAGGTAAGTCAGAAAACAGCAACAAATCCTCACATTCAAGAAGCTGAAACTATCCTATATTTGGCATTTTTTGCTTGAGAATGTATTTAAATAATTAATCAATAAATTAATCAATTATCAAAGTGGTTTTGGGAAATGGTTTTCCTGCACAGAGCCTTGATCCCGACCCCATCCAAACTCTCTGATATGAACCCGAGCACTAACTACGAGCCAGTCACATACGGGTGTATAGTTCGGTGCGTTCATGTACTTGTGGCCATGCAGTGTATCACAATCAGTTGACTTGTCTTCCGGTTGTCAAGCCGTCACCGTGCAAAAATAAGACAGTTAATGAGGGCGGCCGCCGTCCTCTGCGCTGTTTGTGCTGTTGTGTGAAAACTTGACTACTGAAGCGGCAGATTCGCTCCCGTCACTGCAGCCTGGATTCAAAACAAGACCTTGTACTTGAATAGTGATGACTCTCAGTCTAAACTCCCTGCATGTATTATCTCTGCTTGCCTGTGATCAAATCCCAGGGAGGCCGTTTCCTTTACCGGCTCCCCTGAATTACATTTCCCCTCTCCCCATCATGTTTGAATGGTGAGACAGAATGTGTTACAAACTGCCTGTACTTGGAATAAATCTAGAAAAGCAACAAACCACAACAATGACGCATCAGCAGCAGAGATAGTACCTGAGAAGTATAAAAAAGGAAAAGAGCACTCAGTTCAGATCCTCCTCTGATGTATATCGCAGACCTGTTTTATATGTTGTGGCTACATACGGCAGCTGTCACAGTTTTCTAGTATCTGAGCATAAAGCAGAGGAAAAACCACAGACTGGTGTGTCAGAAACAGGCTAAAGTTAAAATACAGGCTGAACTGTAACTTTTATCTTCTGATTCTCAACAGGGTATGTTAAATTTGAAGTCCTGATACATGATTTATAAAGCCTGGGTGTACAAAGAGAAGCCAAAAACCCATTTTTATTGCTCACTACATCATTAGAATTCTTTATGTTGAGGCTGATATTCAGCAACGACACGTAAACAAGCGTTGAGAGGAAGAGGAAGAGCAGCATTGCTCAGATTTCGATGATTACACACACAAACAGTGAACAGCATCGCAGCATCTCTAGGCAACATGTGGATACACAAGGCTCTGACATTATAAAATCCAGCCTTCAGAACTACAGCTCAGAAACTGCAAGCCAAGTGTGACTGCAGCCAGAATGTGACAGTAAACCCTCTGAACTCTGCAGCCATCTGCCCCCCCTGTGTCTGAGCTCCTGCTGCAGCTGGACCTCATATTCAGAATACTGGGAAAGTATGATTAGAACAGCGCGGGTGGGTGGTTAGTGAACTGAGATGGACATCAGAATTAACAGGGGTCAGACATGAATCACTCCAGCTACAAGGAATCAGGATGAAGCAAAAGTCAGAGCTCGACTTTGCAGCAAAAGATGTGCTGTTAGGAAATGACTCAGCTCTTTTAAACACTGTGAGCTGCAAATCTTTTGTCACTGATGTCTGAAATATTAAAAGCATTCAGGTAAAAACCAAAGAGACTAGAGCTGCAATGATTAATCGACTAATTGATAAGTCGATCACAGAAAAATAACCTTTAACTATTTTGATAACCGATAAATTGTTAAATTTTTCATGCAAAAATAGCAAAAAATGCTGTTTTTAGTGTCTCACATATGGGGATTTCCTGCTTTGTCTGTTTTATGTCATATTAAGCCGATTATCTGGGGGTTTTGGACTGACAAAACAAGACATTTAAAGACATCACCAACATCACTTTGGACCTTAAGAAACTGAAACAGACTTTTTTCAATATTTTCTGCCATTTCAAAGACCACTATTAATCAAGTAATCAAGAAAATAATCAGCAGATTTAACTGATAATATAAATATGTGTTAGTCGCAGCCCTAATATAGACTGGTGGTTTCCCATCCAAATATGAGCTACACAAGATTATAATCATTTTTCTGAGTGTTCTCAGATCTTTGCTGTTTTTTTGCAAACACTCTCTGTAGGGAGAATCACTCATCCATTGAACTACTCACAACTCAGACAACCCACTGTGATGGAGTCACCAGGGAAAACAAAGACGATGAACCACTGATATAGATGATTCCAATTTAAAGAGCTCTATACAACATTCAGAGCAGTCTTGCTCGGTCTTTGTGTCTGTAATCTGAGCGTCTCTGTTTATGTGTTTTGTAGTAAAGTGTCCGGCCAAATGTGCATGTGAGTCCCTGTGTGTAAATCCAACTAGCTAGCTAATCGCCGCTGCTCTACACTGCACTCATATGGCTCACCACTAATATCAGGACGGCAGCATTATGGAAGCATAGTGCTCATGCTGTGGTTCCCCTCAGTTTACACTGGGTATGTTTACATGTACACTAATACTTCCCTATTTGTTCAAACATGACAATATTCTGAATTTGATACTGGTCATGTAAACTACATATTCTCTTTGGAGTTTCAAAATTAGGCCTTTTTCCAAATTTAGCATTTTCTGATTAAGATGTGTGGGATATGCTGGCAATATTCGGGTTGTGATAGCATTATTTTTAGCATGTATGCAACCCATTCAGATTATGCGTCTCAATCCAAGTTTGTACCGCAGTTTGTGGCTCACAGCCTCTTGCCCTTTAACCATTGGCTGTGTGCGCTGTTATAAATACGTTCTACACCATGGGTACCCAAACTTCTTTGAATGGGGGCCAGATTATATAATGTGAAAATACCTAGGGGCCAGCCACTTCTCGCATCATATGGGTTGTTAAAAAAAAAAAAAGCACAACTGTTCAATCTTTAAACGAAAAACATTACTTTCACCTGCGTAGTTCCCACTTGGTGCATGTCTACAAAGTGTATGATAGGTTGCCATCGTGGGGTAAATTTAATAAAAAAAAAATGCAAACTGATCTTGATTATCCAATATTGTGTTATTCATACAGTATATTTTGAAAGACAAGCCGAGGGCCATTTAAAATAGGTCTGTAGGCCACATTTGGGCTCCAGGCCGGACGTTGGACATGACAGTTGTACACAAACAACATCAACAAGATTTTGGATATGCACAAATATCGCAACTCTAACTTTTTAAGAGCGTGGTTGAAGGAATGAAAGGCAGGGTGTGTTCCTACAGTCGAACAAGTCTGCCACCGGTAGGAATCTTTCAAAAAAGAATCCAATTTTGATGCAAAGAAGCAAAATGACACACAGCTCCAGCCATTACACTGTTCTATATTTTGACGTGATAAACGACATGTTAGGGCACATTAACTGGAGTATGCACGGCTGCATGTAAATGTGAGTAATAACTAAATATTAATTTTCATTGGCCATGTAAACAACTTAGTAGGAACATTGTCTTTTTCAAAATAGGGGCACAAAACCTCAATAATTTGTGCATGTAAATGTAGAGACTGTTAGCTTTGTCAGCGCTGTTGCCATTGCCAGCATTGTTTGCGCTGTTAGCCTCTGGCTCAACCACCTTCATGTTGACAGCCATGTGCAAACAACCTCTGAATCACAAGATACACTAAGTATCATAGGAGTTCCTTTAATGACACGCAGAGCAGATTTTGGTCCTGTTCAAATTAATCATTTTTAATATGTCTAAATGACCTTTTCATGGGTTAAGTTTTGAATATTTGACAAGTTGTGCTTCTCATGGTTGTACTGGATGAAGTGTGCAGGGGACATTCAGGATTATGCAAATATCAAACGTGTGTTTCTGACTGAGCCGCTATTCATCTTTTTTGGGGTTGTTTGGGGCTGGTGGTTACAAAAATAAGCTCTGTGAAGCCTCACTATTGCTCTCTTTACCTACAGTTTAATACTGGGGCATTAACATATAAACGTAGACCAGCAAACAAACACATACTTCATACATGTCTGGTTACACTGTTAGGTTAACCAATCAGACCCTGACCTGATCAGCAAACACACATGTTCCATATGAACAGGACAAACAGTCGTTTCTCAGATGATCATATTTGGAGTCTGACCTGAAGCAGTTTTAGGAAAAATATGTTCTAATCATTAGCTGAAAAGCATCACCTCATGCAGTCTGACAACAGAAAAACTAACTACATATAAACAGGCTTTCAGGTTTACAGTATGACTAACACCAGTAGTTCCAGAACTGAAGGCCACTGCAGGGGTGCACACAACCAGCAGATACTGTGACTTGTCCAACACTATAACTAATGAGTATTCATTGCTGCACTGCATTGCAATAATTGCTGGAACAAAGCCATTGTTATTAATGGCATTAATGTTATTAGTTCCATCTGTGTTTTTCCTGCTATGACAAGTCAAACGTCTGCTGTGAAAAATGTCTGTTAAAATGATTCATGGGGGAACGATTACGAAACAATAGAGCTTTGATGCTAGCTAGCGGGAGTTGGGTTATAAATTTAAACAATGAAGTTTAATAGGACTTTTGACGGGGAAGAAAAGAAAACAGATGCTCCTCCTCATCAAGTACACACATCAGTCACATATGTGGGGAAGAATATGTTTCTCTTTAGTTCCCTGTCAATGTAGAAGAGCAGCCAAAGTACTTCTTTACAACATTAAATATTCATGGCAAAGTAAACAACAATGAAAGTAAAAGTTTATATCTGTCTATAGGGACACCTCAGCCTAAAATCAAAAACACATATTTTCCTCTTACCTGTAGTGCTGTTTATCAGTCTAGATGGTTTTGGTGTGAGTTGCCGAGTGTTGGATATATTGTCTGTGAAGATGTCTGCCTTCTCTCAAATATAATGGAAATAGATAGTGCCTGGTTTGTGGTGCTCAAAGCACCAAAAAAATACATTCATCACATTCAATACATGCATCTAGTGCTAGAACCACGAGCCCCTCGTCCATGAGTAGATGCATGCTTCTGGTCGTTTGGTAGAAAGAAAATCGTTGCAACCGCTTACAGCAAGGTCTGTGGATTATCTTGAGTAACCCTTCACGAATTCTGTAAAGATACATTACTATTTTCCAAATGTATTTTTTGGCACCAGACGCCGAGTGCCATCCAGCTCCATTATACCATCAAACTTCAATTAGTAGCCCCATTAGTATTTGCTTAAATGACTGAACTTAACAGGCCTATATTTGGGACAGGCATCTGTATGGACAGGCCTTCCATTTCTTACATGAAACTGTTGCTCAGTTAAGGTGGGAAACATGATCAAATTGTTTATTTGAACCGGTATTACTTATAAAAAAAACAAGGCTTCAATAACATCTCAGTTACAAATTATTCATTTGATTTAGCTCTGACAGACAGCACATCAGAGAGAGAGCATTATGACAATTGTTTTATGGCACTTGAGAATAACAGCACCCGGCATACTGACACAAGCTCACTTTATCCTGTTAAAACAATATTCATAACTTGGATTAATTCTTATGAGAAAACCTCTTGATTCTTTTGATCAGTGGACCCTTACAGACTAAAGGAAAATGAATAATTCACTGGGTAATGGACACGTATTCTGACTTAATGACAGCTTCAGAGGAACAGAGTCACTGCTTGTTTTTTGTCACGTCGGTAAATCTGAATTAACTACGGTCTTCTCTGGTGCTCCTGGTTTCAGTAAAATGAAATGAATGATTGAATTGTGGAGAACCTAACTGAGCTAACAATGTGTAGCAACTAAATATTGGCAAAAGTTCAAACATTTATATCTGTATGTGCGATCTAAACAGCTTACTAGCACCAGCAAGTAGCCAACAATCCGCTTTTATGCATCCAAAGAACTATTATAGAAATGAATTGCTTGCCAGACTGGGCCTCTAATTGAGACAGGCCTTTAGTAGTCACAATGTAAAGCTACACCAGGCTAGTAAAAGAGCCTGAGCATGTAATTGGAGATTTACAGTATTTCAGAGAAGGCAGACATCGCTGCAGCCGACATCTCCAACCCTCAGAAACTCACACCAAAACAATCTTGAGTGATAAATAGTAGGGGTGGGGGAACAAAATGGATACAGCATAGTATCACAATATGTTTGTGTGGCAATATCGTTTCGTCAAACAGTGCCAAGAATAGATTTCTTTATGGTTTTTTTCTATTTTATTTAACCCCTATTAAACCAGTTAAGTCCCGTTGGGATCGACAATCTCTAAAACACCTGCGCACAATGAGAGGACCCAACCGACTCATTCATCCTTGTATTTATGAGAGCTTTACAGTCGGGTAGAGAGACCAGTTTATGTAGTTTCAAAACTTTTTATGAATTATTAATATTACAAATACAAATTAAACTTTAGGTAGCCGACTAGAATAATACAATAAGTCCACTAGATACATTTTGCAGCAAAAAAGTGAGATGAACAGACTGTCAACATCTGTTTTATCTAATAAGGTAAAGTTTTCAAAGTTTTCCTCTGGGGACATAATTTTCAGTTGAAAAAAGGTAATAAATTGCAATATATCACGATATATTTTATAACAATACTCAGCATATCGCAACATACTTGAAATCGCAACAATACTGTATCATGACTTAAGTATCATGATAATATCGTATCATGGATCCTCTGGTGATTCCCACCTCTAAAGATTAGCCCTACAGGTAAGAGGAAATATGTGTACGTTGATTTTGGTGTGAACTGTCTCTTTACCACTAAAACTGACTGACTCTGACTCTGAGGTTGTGCTCTGATCTGATTTGATTCACAACATAAGCAAACAACCCCACAACAGTCATCATGATTTTGATTATAAAACGGCTGAGTACTGACAAGTGCATGCATGTTTCTCCCACAAACACATACACAAACACAAAAATGCCTCAAGTAAAACAACCCAAACTGTTAAAACCTGTCAGAATATCTTATTTTCATGTTAAACCCATCTGCTCATAGTAAGAAGCTGATGATTGAGACACAATGTCACAACAGAAACTAATGATACATGTGAACAGAAACCATGCAGTCCATGTTCTTTCATTTCCATAACACACAAAGACAGCTGGGAACCACTGAGTTAGAGCCTTTACTATCTTTACCCACACAGATGTCTCCACATAAACACTAATAATCAGCAGCTCTTCCAGCATCAATGGGACAATGACTTTGCTTCCAGGTTACATCTGAACACTGTCAACCATAACACTCCTTCCTTAGGAGGCTCATTCACCAAACCACGTCCTAACTACGTGGAAAAACAATTACAAGGCTAATACAATATGTGAAAGAGATAAATACCTGTTTAAAACACTAATACAACACACACACTTCCTTAATATTTAACGTGACGCACAGCTGAGTCCACAGTCACATTGACACAGTAAGAAGCTTACAGGCTCGTTACCTTCACTCACACACCGACTGTCACGATTAACCGCTTTAAACGATTATAAACGGGTTAAATAGGACCGTGTTAAACAGAATAAACACGCCATAAACCGCAGTGTTGTCATACCTGTCAGTTGTCCTGTACCTTCACGCTGTTAGCAGCATCCTTCAGGGCGCAGACATGTTGGATCTGTGAAGGCAGCGGACTGTTTGCTGCTGTTAATCACAGAGCTGCCCCCTGCCGGGGCGGAGGAGCAACTGCAGCATCCAGGAGGAAACAGGAGCTGAGGTCCTGCTCAAGGACACTTCAGCAGGCACCTTTATTTAATTTAGTCTTACATTTAACCTATTTATGAAATCTGGAAAATAAAGATTTAATTTATATTCCCATTACCAGCAAACTTTGTGTGACTCCACAGAAATGGAGACTCTCTTGGTTCCAGTGTATACAGTTAAGTTTGCTTACAGAGTTTGGGATGGGCAGATATGGGTGCTTATGTGTACATATAGCCTATATTTGCATGAGTGTGTGAGCATAAGTATATATGGGCGTATTATTTTTCTTCGAACAAAAAACTAAGACGAACAAGAATTACCGCCCTGTGAATATATGTCTCCACACACCAGTCAAGTTTCTCTCACAGTGTCTGTGAAAACATGGATGCTTCACACACAACTTCCCTCTGGTAGCAGAGAAGATCTGTATAGTCAGCATCGTGTCAAGGTGGACACCCAGAAGTAGTGACATCAACTCAGTATCTGACCAAATGTTTCCCCTTCTGTTCCAGAGATATGACTCTGAGTAATAGCCAGAAAAGGGTTTCATGCAGAATTTTATGATGTCACAGTGAAGTTGACCTTTGACCTCTTGGATATAAAATGTCATTACTCCATCATTATATTTGATTACACATTTGTGTGACATTTTGTGATAAATAGTGCAGAATTCTGGAGTTATGGCCAAAAACAGGTTTTGTGAGGTCATGCTGACCTTGACCTTTGACCAGTAAATTCTAATCAGTTTATTCCTCAGCCCAAGCGGACGTTTGTGCCAAATTTGAGGAATTACCCTCCTTACATTCTTGAAATATCGCATTCACAGCTGGATGGATGGTTGGACAACCCAAGAATATAAAGCCTCCCGCCACGGCTATCGCTGAAAACTGATAGTAGGGCGAAAAAGAAATGCAACCACCCTGTAAACTGAGCTAACGCTGCATCACACAGGCAATTATGGTAAGTAAGTAAGTAGGTTTGTTGTTTTATAAACCACAAAATAAAAAGGAAATTAAAAAACAAAACTGATTTTAATTCCCACACATAGTTGACAAGATATAATTACACCATTCACTAGCAGTTTGTAGTTTTCATTAGCATCACACCATCTTCATCAGCAGATGAAGTTCCCCACTTGTCACAGAAATTTATGTGAAATGGAAATGTCCCAGTATTTAACCAATGTTTTCATTTTTCAGTCCTCTGAACCAGTGGTGTCCAAACTTTTTTGAATGGGGGCCTGATTTAAAATTGCAAAAATACCCGGGGGCCAGCTGCCTCTCGCACCACATGGGTTATTAAAAATAAAGAGGCCACACAAATAAGAGAAATGCAACTGTTTCATCATTCAGTGAAAAAGTATTCAACTCTGCACGGCTCCTAAAAACAATGGCCCTCACTGTTGACTTAACGCTTCTTTGTTGTAGCCATGTCTGCTGCCTAGTGGGAAATGTCTGCTATATCATTAAATGTAATTAAATATGTAATTAGATTAGTTACTTAACAAAATGTTGGTGGGTTACATCAATTTTTGTGTGTTTGTTTTTTCAGTAAAAACCTTATGTGTGGAATAGAACATTTATTTTGTTGTTCTGCATCTTTTCACAAAGCAGGAATATCTACTATTTCCAGACAATGCAGGTCAACAAAGCTGTTAAAAATGTTGCACAAATTTGAGTGCACATTACATTACATATAACATTACACTACGCTACATATGATGAAGTCATTAAAAAGTTGCATTGCTGATTACATTTTTAACAGGGTAACTAGTAATCTGTAACCTCTTATATTTAAAAAGTAACCATCCCAGCACTGGACACAGCTTCTTCCTCATTTGACTCATTAGCCAGCTGTAGCAGTGACAAATTCATAAAGAGGGCACCAGATGCCCTCAGTCTCCTAGCATGTATGACACTGCATCATGTCTTCTCAATCTGAAGGCCATCCTAGAGGACACTTTAACATTTTCTCCAGTGGAGCAGCACCCTAGATGACACTTCATAATGATTTATCCTCCACAGGGGCATCCAACAGTAGTACAGACATAATTAATTCAGTTTTTTTTATTACTGTGCTAAAACACCATTACAATACCTTTGGACTAACAGCTATATATGTTATCTTATCTTTTTCTGATTACTAATCACTGTAATTGACAGACTGTTTTCACAGTTTTACAAAAGCTTCTGATAAAAACTGAACTGCCAGCTGCTGTTTTCAACCTTCATTGTGTGTTTTGCAGTAAGAGGTCCATTTCTTAGCTGTCCTGGGACTCTCAATCACATCAAGTGATCTTCATCAGCCAATGAAGTCAAGGACCTGCAGGTCCATGACTGGGCAGACTCCATCTTCTGATGAGGTCTACTTGATATTATTGAAAGCTCTTAAATGTAATGGACCATGTGGCGAGCTTATTTTCTCAGCTGCAGCTGAAAAGGTCAAGAATGAACTTTGAACCTCAAATTCAGTGGGCTTGAACATATGTTAGACAACCAAAAATGAAGAAGTAGAGTCTGGAGTGTGGCCCAGTTTAAGAGGTTTTTAAAGCACAGACTCACTGCTCACCTGCATGTTAACATTTTCATCCTGAGTTTGTCATTTTGAATTCATGTTAACAACAAGTCATTACCTCAGGGCGGTAAAAGGATCAGATAAGCTCGACCAGTTTCCGTCTGTAAATTAAAGTGTTTGGTTCAGTGGTGTTGTTACCTGGCTCCGGGAATTTCAGTAAATAAAAAATGAATTCATGCTGTTACGCTGCCTGATAATCTCCCTCCTGTGACCAGGACCAGAATAATCCTGTAATTAATTCTGTTACACTTCTATAATGAAATAGCATGAGCGCTGGGGACAGCATTTCCATTAAAGGTTATACAAACATGGCAGGAGTTGTTGGATAAATAGTTTTTCTGCTTAAGAGCAAAACATTTCAAGTTTCATAGTTTATTTTTTTCAATCTAAATCATTTGTATTCTTCTGGTGGTTTATTCCATTGTAGTTTAATCTGGTCAAAAAAATGTGAAGCACGTGCGTATCACCAAGACATTTATTTTTATTAATGTTATCATTTTAATTCATCTCACACTTCACCTGCAGGATTTCCCCAGGTGGATGAACTTGTTTCGCTCGCCTGAAATATCTTTAACACAAATATTGCTTCAGAGCAAATAAGTTGCCGTCATCAGCAGCTAATTTACATCTTATAGTTACTGCTATATCTTTATCTTTGACAGAGTCTAAATTCACTTCAATACACAAACCCAGAAATATAACCACAAAAAATGCACATTTTTTAATTAAAATATTTTATTTGAAATAAATTCAAGATATTTACAATGACTTTATTTCCAGTTTCTTTGATAGTGACACTGCCCTGACATTGGTGATTTGTAATAGTGGGATATTGTATTATATAAAACTTTTGGCCAAATTATTTAGAAAACAAACAATCACAATACAAAAGTGCTCAAAGTGACACAAAAAATTTTAGAAATCTTAAATGATTTTACATTAAAATGTAAAGGGTGAAATTCAAAGTGTAAAAAAGTGAAATATTGTTTCTTTGTTCTCTCAGTTTTAAAACAAAAGTAAAACATGCACATCCGGCTCCCACAGAGAATGTTTCTGATTTCACACACATTTACATCAGGATTAATGGCTTACAAAGTTCACCTTACAAGATAAAAACCAGAGGGAATTCACAAAACGTTCACAGTATGTTTGAGGTAAAAACGTTCGCCAGTGATACAGAAAAGGTTACAAATATTTTAAGGCATTTTAAGATCTTTAATAAATAATTTGACATTCTAAAAAAAATGTGGAAAAAGTACCGTTAAAAACACGATTAAGGATTCACAGATCAGTTGGTGGAGCTGGTCACTTTCTGTAGGGCAGCGGCGCTCACACTCAGGGAATGTTCGTTGGGAAAGAATTCACTCAATAGGAATGACAGGAGCGTCTGTTAGGGGCGATAAAACGACAAAATCAGAACAAGATTTGGAAACTGTATTGTATAAAACATGAAGTAAACATTGAGATACTCACATATACCAGTGTTTTGTTTTGGTCACTGTCCTGGAAAATATTAAAAACTGACTCCATGTCCGTCTTCTTCAGGATAAGGTAGTTTGAGTCTACAGAGAAAAAATAAAAATATATGTTAGATGAATGAATCATCAGCTGCCAAGAATGACTGGATATTTATTTATTTTATGTTATTTAACCTTAATTTAACCAGGAAGTCCCATTGAGATTGAAAATCTCTTTTACAAGAGAGACCTGGCCGAGGTAGTGTCCAATCAGAACACATTTAAAATGCAACAAATATAACATGTAATACAAAAATCCGCAATAAAACAACAGCTATTTGAACATAGTTGCCTTTTAAGAGAAACAAGCACATGTGCCTATCACAACATTCTTTATAATGCCCTTTAATTCAAGTGTTTCTAATCTTAAATCTTTCTGAAGATTGTTCCATGTCCAAGATGCAGAGTAGGAGAATGCAGTTTTTCCTAGATCTGTTAAAACCCAAGGTACATTAAAAAGCAACCACCTGGAGGAGCTGAGCAGATAACTACCAGAGCTGACACACAGAGGGGTGCAGAGGTAGGCTGGATGTTTACCCAGTATTGCTTTACAGATAAAAATATACCAGTGCTGTTGTCTGCGAATGGTCAAAGATGTCCAACCCACCAAATCATAATGAATACAATGATGAGTAAGTGACTTTACATTTGTAATAAAACAGAGATGCATGGCACACTGCATCAAGGCTACGTAAAATGTAAGAGGTTGCATGCATATACAATATGTCACTGTGATCAATCACAGATAGAAAAGTGGCCTCCACAAGTTTTTTCTTTGCACTGAACGTAAAACGAGACTTATTTCTAAAGTAAAAACCAATCTCCACTTTAAGCTTCCTAACTAGAGCAGCAACATGTACATTAAATGAGAGCTTGACATCTATCCAAATACCCAGGTACTTGTATTCATGGTGCACAGAGGCGTCACCTACATCTGGCATTGATTAGGTTGTGTGCTCTCTCCTTGGTCTCGGCCTTCTCCTCGTCTGTGCGAGGAGGAGGAGGTGCTGCTGGTTGAAAATCTGGCCACTGCTTCTCACGCAGGGTGTCGATGTACGTGGCCATCTGCTCTTCTGTTGGGTTCATCTTGTTCAGGAAAGAGTTCACTTTTCTGGAGAAGGATACAACCAGACGTCACTCACAGACGAGGATCAAAGTGTTATAAAACTCTTTAAAGGCTGGAAGTCAACACCAAACTTACTTTTTCAAGATGGGCATTACGGGTTTCAACATGGCATCAAATATGTTCAGGAGGATGGAGTTTCCTGTTAAGATAGAGAGGGGATTAAGTCTTCTTCAAGAACATCTTAAAAAAGGACCATATCAGTGTTCTTGCATGTTTTATCTTATCTGGCTGAGATTCAGACAGTAAATGTGCAAGCATAAAATTAAAGCTAAAAGGGCTACAAAGCTCTGCAGCTGCAGAGTTGGTGTTAATGTGTTTTTCCTCATTCACAGCAAAGGTCGAAGGACAGAGGGTCTCTCTCTCTCTCTCTCTCTCTCTTGCCTTCTCCCTCAGAGGCATATTTATTAGCTATATAGATAAAAATGTGTTGACCTGTGTTGTTAATTCTCTGTAATTTTGGCACTATTATAACAGAGTCATTTGATTCAATGTCAGGATTAAAATACTGATTAATGCAGGTTTTGCACGACGAAAACAAGAGCTTTAGAAAATCACTGATGAAAACTTCCTACCTATCTTCCAGTTGGACACTGGTTTTAGTTTATTTCAGTTAAATGTTAAAACTTTGTAGGATTAAATTTTGCTTGAGATACCTGGCTTGGAAAATAATTAATCACTGAGATTGTTAATTTTTCTTTCATGCTAATGCAGTTCAAAGATAATGTGACAATTGACGAAGCTTGTCGGATAAGCGGTGAATCGTTTTGTAAACCAAACATCAAACCCTTGCATTTATTTTAGTATTTTAGATATCCTGCAGCCTGTGTGATTAGGCATCTACACAGACAAACATTTCAGTACCTGGAGTTATCAAATCAACCTTATCCTTTTCATAACATCAGTGTTTGCTTAATGCTGTCTTCAGCTGTTTGGCTGCCAACTGTCAAAGCTGGAGTGTCGGTGCTCGTCACAAGCACACAAATGCACCGCCTAAAAGACTTGTCATAACAGTCTGTGCTTTCTACTTTAAATACCACATGATGATTAATAAAGCAGACGTGATGTTCACTGTGAAAGGATTAGCTTTGACAGACGAGTGTCAGGTCTCTACAGGTTGATTTTCTTATAGTCCTGAAACAATTGGCAGTCTAAACTTTAGGAAAAATGCATCAATCAATCTACAAGCTGCAGCTACAGTGGCCTTTTAAAGGGTAACTTTAATATATTTCACCTGGGCCCTGTTTTCCCACGTTTTTATTTTTAAGTGACAGTTTTTAAAATGGTCCAGTATTGAGTGACACCCCTGCAACTGGTGCCGCAAACAGGCTGCAATGTAACTACTAAGTACATGTTTGTGCCATCAATTTCAGCTTGTTGTGCTTGTTTTGCCACTGACAGGCTCAAATTGTTACTAAAAGTGTCAGACAACATTATGGACAGGATCAATGATTTATCCTTGTAAAACACTTTGAGCATAGTGTTAGTTCAGGCAGGACATGATGTCAAGCTCAGCTCACATCCCAGCAACATCAGCTGATCTCAAACAGTCCAATCAACTGATGGAGCAGCTGATTGATCACATGATTCCTTTCTATGCAACCAATTGGTGAATCTCATTCAGGGCGGCCTATTTAAACTGCTCTGACCTGCCTACTGTTGCTGCTTCCTCTGCAAGCTGCTTTGCAACCTGCCTCCACCCCAGCTCCTCCTTTTCATGCTGTGTCTGACTTATCAATGTCATTTCTGTTTGTCATTGATGCTGCTCTGTTCTGTTCCTGTGGTGTCTTTGCTCTCTCTGCCTTAGGCTTTCCATGTGGGCAAGTGGAAGAGGTTTTCTGTGTAGGCCCGAGGAAAGGCAGAGAGAACAAAGCCACAGCGCCAAATAAAATACTGCAATGGAAATCAAGTTTTCTTTGACTTAAATGTTCCTGACTGAAATAAAATAAAACTCACAAAAGCTGTCTTGGTTCATCTTTCCACTGTTCTGGTTTGATTAAAATAAACCTTAATTCACCCAGTTAGATGCTAAATATGCTGGCTGTATACTTGCTAAAATTACTGTTCATCTAATTGGAGTCTAGTGGGTTTGGTGATAGCCATTTCAGGGCTGTTTCTGGCCAAAAAAAAAGGATATTACTTACTTATCTTAAAAGGTCTGTCTCTGTAGGGATGCTTTCCATAATGTTGTTGGACACATAGAATAACAAAAAAGTACTTCCTGAGGACGTACATTGAGGGTGAATATATCCCTTAGTGGTTACATTACAGCCTGTTCTGCACCCTTGTCACCCTTTAATGCTGTGAATGATAGTTTAAACATGGAACAAACCAGATATTTCTTTCAGCAGATCAAATATGGCTTTGGTCGCTTCATTCTGCTCCCAGTTGACTTGGCTCTTCTGACACTGGGAATCCTCCGCTCTTGGTGAAGTGCCCTGGTCCTTCAGTTTAGCCTTGTGGGCTCCACCTGACATCTTGAAACTTATTTTCTCTTTTCTAATCGACCTTGGACTGAAATGAAGCCAAGACGGGCCTTCTCCGCTCTCCGTGTGCAAGCCTCCATTTTGGCTGCAGTGTGGCACGGAGTCTGACTCCGGCGGGTCGTCTTCACTGTTGTGTTTTGTCGAGGCCAAAGACTCCTGCGACCTGGATCGGGTCAGTCCTTTGAAAATCATTTTGAAGTGCGAGGTTAAGGGATTTTCGGAGTCCTCCGTCTTGTCCTGGGAGCAGTTTTCATTTGAAGACTCAGAGTTAACAGCACACTGCGGTTCCTTTTCTGTTTCTGCTTCCTGAGGCGGCTCTGAAGGGGGATCATATTGGGAGATAACAATAGCTGGGATTGTAGCACCGGGAGCATCAATGCCCTTCTCAGTAGAGGCACCAGGGTTTTCTGAAGGCAGAGCTGTCGATTCTGGATGTAGAGATGTTATGATTTCTTTTGGGACTTCTGTCTGGGGGCTCGAGCTCTGCAGAGAAAAAAAGTTTAAAAAATCAGGTTCTGACAGCTGACCCCCAGGCACTGGCTTTTATAGTAAGCCTCTTTACACATAGTCCCTAGTAAAAATAACCTTTTAGGCACCTCTAGTAATTTTCACTATTCACACATGCACTATATTCAACAACACCCTTTTTACACACGCCATGGCGATGCCCGAACAGACGGGACAAGGGACTTTCCAGCAAAATCGCAGCAATAGAACTCCTACAGAGTGCTGCAGGGATGATCTTTTGTAGGCCAACATGGAAGTTAATATTGTGCTGGCTCTCTGGAGGAAAAGCCAAGGGGATTTGAGATTTTGTATTACTGCAGAAAAAAACCTCTGTGTCAAACAAAAGCATATGAAACTTAAATGTTTGTTTTTTTCCAGCAAGTTAAACACCACTTTTTGATATTTGAAGCCTAATCGCAATCGCCAGAAGTAAAACACTAAAATTAGGCTCAACACGAAACACACAATGACCTCATGACCATCGCCACCACAACAAGGCTGTAAAGACGTGTTCAGCATGATGCCGCCCTGTAGTCTCATTTAGCCACCTGTTAGCAACTGGCTTTCTTTAGACACGAGTATTTACTGATGTCTTTTATGTCACAGATCCAAACATGAATTCCTCTTAAGCTTGTTTTGACCACAGACCTTATTTCAGGCATCTAACCCATTTAAAAAACCCACCAACCTTGAGACGAGGGAACCGGGAGTGCTAAAACGCTAACTCATTTCTGGGTTTAAGGACTCACTCCTGCAGCACTCTATTAATGCCAACCATCATAAAACTCAACAGTAAAAGAAGGAGATGGGGTGAGGCTGAATGTACCTGCACATGGTGGAAGGCATTGCTTAATATTTACAGGAACATGGAGCTGTTATTGTCCATTGCTGATGCTTTTGTAACATATTTAATATTCAACTGGTTGGTAAGACAGTTTCCAGCCATTCTTGAAAAAAGGGGCTTGTTTGTCATCAAAATGATTTGTATTGCTTTATCAAATCCGCCGTGAACACACTGACATCAATGCTTTACTGTAAACAAGAATAAAAGACGTCATCAGCTGAGTCTTATGATTGATGGCTCGCTCCACATGAAAGCGATTTTTTGCCAGACGGACATTGCACAAAAAATTGTAAGGACAAGCATGACGAGGATTCTAAACATGCTTGTCCTTGTAATGCTACTGTTTTCATTCACATCACAGCTCTACTGGCATTTCCCCTGACACTTTAAGAGGTCTTAAGGTGGGAAATTGGCAGCACAGATTGCCTTGATTATCGACCTGCTTCCATTTACACAACCCCCTGCAGGAAATGTTTATGAACATTCCAGATTGCATGTATAATATAGGCTGTGCAGAGCAGCAGACACCCGCAGCTAAACTAATCCATATGTATCAGTTCAGTAACAGTTACCACAATTTTTTCACATGACGCTTAGTTTGCTTGTTACAAGGAGCAGCACAGTGATGTCAGTGTGGAACGTCACATTTTTAACAGAGAGCTTGTGTTATAAACGGGTGATGCAGAGTTTGAAAGATAAGGGAATTTTTTTGTAGGAACAGGATACTATGCAGTTGCATTATGGGGAATGTAGGATCCATGTTTTTTGAGATTCACTCAAACAAGGGGCTGAAAGTAAGGATTTTTTGGCTTTTATGTCTTTATTTGATTGGACAGATCAAGCGTGAAAGGGGCAGAGAGGGAGAATATCATGCAGTAAAAGGCTGCAGGTTGGAATCTACCTGCAGCCACTGCAGTAAGTGTATTGCCTTTATACATGGGACGCCTGCTCTACCCAGTAAGCTACTGGGCACGCCAGAATTTCCTCTATGTTGCTTACAATTTGGTTCCTATTTCCATAGTTTGGGACATTGTATTATTGGTTTAAATAAAGTTATGACAAAGAAATTGCAAACCTAAGAGATCTTGACGCACGGCAACATTACCGCAAGTTAATATTAAAGGAACAGTGTGTAAGATTTAGGGAGATTTAGTGGCAACTCGTGGTGAGAGCTGCAGATTGTAACCAGCTAAAGCTTCTCCCAGTTAGAATTCCTTTAGTGTTCTTTGTCAAGGAGATGTTTACTGGGAGCCTAATAATCCACAAAGGTTTCTTTCTCTCCAAAACAAATGGACCTGGGGTCTCATTTATAAACACTGTGTACGCACAAAACGAGGCCTGAAAGAGGCACACGCCACTTCCCACACAAAAGTTGTGACCTATAAAAACAGACTTGATGGGGGAAACTTTGACCCATGCTTACAAATGTTTTGGAGACAGGAAATTGGCGATGCAGGTGGTGAGGTAGAAGCCTGATTGTAGAAATTGTCGACTATTTTTGCCACACACTATTTTGGGTTTTTGTCTGTATGTACATAATTAGTATGGATCCTACACATTGTTTTATAAATGAGACCCCAGGAGATTAACACCAGTAAAACACTGAATTAAGCAGTTTCACGTTTAAAAACAGTGTTGTTCCGACACTCTTGTCGCAAAGGGGCAGCTAACTGCGAAAACATGGATGGCCCCATATAGAACCAGTGTTTGCTTTGTCCATTCTGGGCTAGTTAGAAACAAGGTGGTGCAAAATGGCGATCTCCACAGAAAAGGACCTGCTTCCTATGTAGATATAATCGACTCATTTTAAGGTAACAAAAACACAGCAATTCTTATTTTCAGGTGATTATAAACTGATAACATTAGATTATATTCCTTTATTGTCTATATTTTCCCCTATATCATGCATACATGACCTTAAAGTCCAACAGAGCAAGAAGCACAAGCAGTCAGATGATTAGACCAGTTGTAACCAGTAAGCCAAGAGTTTATTTTTATTTAAATACTTTAACCACTTTGTTTGCAGTAAAAACCAAAAATGAATGATGTTAGTAATAACTCTCACCGAACAGAGAAACTGTGCAGGCACAACCATGGGAAGTAGGTCAATGTTGAATCAGGGTCTGTTAACTGAAGTATGTTTACACTGGACAGCTTGAGTAATGATGTTACCATTCTTTTTTGTTCTCTCTCCCAGGAGTTTGATTAAACCGTGTCTGATCGTCCCACTGTGCTCTTGCTCCCTCAGACAACAGATTTCAGAAATATTGTACAAACAATCTTACTGTTACCCATGGGAAAGCCAAAATGCACAAAAGTAAGCCCCAGCTCATGATGAACCATGATCATTCCTTAGATGTCGACTTGAAGAAAAGCTGATATGTGAAACCTTCCTACCTCCTCTTCCTCATGACCTGGAGTCAGGAAGTAGGCCAGGCCGCTCAGAAGGCCCCACACGCCGCCATAATGTTGCTCCTCATTCAGCAGTTTGTCAAGTGGACAGAGGAACTGGAAAACCGGTTGAGTGTGGCCGATCAGATTGTCAGACACCAACTCCTGCAAAATAAATTAACAAAAATGTTGAGTCATGACGAATGCGACTGAATTGTTTATCTATCAGCACCTCAAAGAGTTTTTGCTGGTGTATTTCACCTGAAGGAAGTGCTCCACTGACACTCTGGCTTCTTCTTTGACCTCATCATTAATCTCTGACTCCTCCAGCTCCAGGATCGTAGGCAGGCTGGTCGAGTCCTGAAAAAAAGCAAAAGCAAAATAAAAACAAGTGTTTATGACAAAAAGCTTCAAGACTGAACAGCACTTTGTCAACAGCACTGCTTTTGACATCTGGCAAAAGCCTAAAAACTGTATGACCACAAATTCAATAACTTGAATTCCAGGCTTGTGAGAAAAAAAAAAAAAAGGTTGTGGTTTGTTTTCACAACAATGCTTCTCTGCGGCTCACGCTGAATACTGAAATGTAAGCAGTAAACAAAACTCTTTTCTCTCAAGTCAAAGGAAAAAACGTCCTGACAAACAGAAAGATCTTTCAGTCAACACATCGTGACGTCTGTTTGTAGAAAATCATCTGTTAAATTGTCCTCTAGGGTTTTGTAACGTTGGACTGCATGATTACAGTTTAACAAAAGGAAACGTGTTATTTTTTCAACAGTTGTTCCTGTCTTTCGATGAACAATTTAATCAAAGCCATTTTTAGCGTTAGTCTTAACTCTGTGTACCTTTTCTTTCTGGTAAATGTGAATATGTGTCATCTAAGTAATAACAGGGTGTCTGCAGTTATAAACAAGTTCAATTTTATGATGTTTTATGACCTTTTTAATACCACTTTAAATTAAGTTTAAGATCAAACGTGTGATGAAAATACAGAACAAAAGTGAAAATGTTCCCTTTCCAGCTGATGTCAGTTCAAAATGAACAGTGAGATTAAATGACACTGATGGTACTCTCCGTGCTTAGAACAGTAAGCACAGAAAAATAAACGAGCAGACGGGCCTGCATGGCCTTAGTTTAACGATGCAAACTCATTATGTGATCTAAATGCGTAGAGAGGTGAAAATAGGGGCATTGTGCTCATATAAGTGTTGTGTCAAAGTTCGTTTACCCGAAGAACAGTGTTTCCCTCCTATAATGATGTTTCGCATAGCGTCAACTAGAGGTGTGCCATATCATCTCGTTTACGATAATACCAGTTTAATTTTCAATATTATATTAAAGATTAGTATCATGATACTCGCAGTATTTTCACTTGTTGACATACTGACGTCATACTGTTACCCACGGCAACAACAAGCATGGCTGAAAGCAAAATTATTGTGGACTCTGTGGTGGTGTCAAAAAGAGGAGCAGCTTCAGTAGTGTGGAATAAACTGGTTTCCTGAATGTTTTATGAGCAGTCCCGGACTTCTCCGACTCTTTTTGTGACTCACTGCTAAGAGGGAACTCATTCAGCGGCTCCTCTGGCAGCAGCACAGCGTCTCTTTAAATGTGTAATTTGTGGTAGATTTTATTTTGTTCTATTAATATTGTACACAGAATCTGAATCTCACTTTGAGTTACTGTTGTTGTTCACAAACCAAAGAAATTAGATCATTTTTGTTTTTTCTGAATATTTGAAGGCAATCATGTAAAACTATATCACTTATTTTGTTGCAATTCTATGGTCTTATATTATCAATATTTTTTTTTTTTGCTGATTTGTCATATAGTTATCGCAGAAATACCCTGAAATATTGTGATCTAATTTTAGGGCCATGTCACCCACCCCTAGCATCAACAGCAGAAATTCTTGCTGTGAAGTGATTAAAAACATTCAATCTGAATTTACAAAAAATTCATACTTAATACTTTTAAAGGCCTTTTATTAGTAAATGTGTTATAAAGACATTTTAAGACTTCTAATAGACCCACTGCCAAAAACATATTCTCTGAAATAATGGCTGTGTATTGGCAAAAATCGATATGATATGTATTTAATATAATAATAAGATATAATGCAATATTGTTAGAAAGGTGATAGATTGCCTCTTTTTTATAATCTAATTTTAGGAAAACTGTCAGAGTATAAAGGCACCACAATATGTATAAAGACGTTTTTCTTTCTCAATCAGAACAGAGGGATCAGCATTTGTATTTATCACAGTAAACATTCAGTAAACATCCAATATCATAGCACTACTTTTTGTGCAATCTACTGAGATAATTAACATTTGCCCTTTGCCAGTAAAAAATAAATAAAAGTGATTGTAGGATTCTTTGGGTTAACATATCAAGAAAATACAAAAATGTACACAATTGTAAATGGATACAGCAGTTTTTAAAAAACGATACAGTATGACAGAGCATGATATCTCAATACTGAAGTGTACCGATATTTTGTTAAACTCCTCAGTAGGGAAACTAGTGGAAAAGCCTGAACACAGGTAGTGAAATGTGTGAAATAATAGGCTGCTCCTCTAGTTCATTGGAACTACTGTCTCATTGTGCTGCTGCCTAATACCTGACATTTAAATTCTGTTGTTAACAAAGGCACAAGCCTAAAAGGAAAAGTTCACACTCCCCTCTTCAGCGCTCACATGTCCATATTGACATTGAAACAGTTTTTAGTTTAACACCGTCCCTCCAATACACTGACTTATACTGAACTGTGTCTGCCTTGTTGCTCTGATTGTTGCTTTGATTATTTGTGTGCATTCTGTCTGGTGGCTCAGATTTAAGAGAAGCGGGTTCGTGACGGAGTGAACGCAGCTCTGATTCAAAGACAAAACTGTCAGATGGAACTCTGTTTGGCACCCCAAGAACATACAGACAGTCAGCCACAGCTGAAATTGTTGCTCCTGTTTATACTAGTCCTGAAAAGATTCCTTCCTAATGAGATTCACTGTATGAGACGGAGGCAAAAACCACAGTCTTTGTTCTGCGTAAAAATACATTCTGAAGCTCAGCGGGAGAAAATACGAGGCTTCAGCCGCCTCAGTTAGAAAAAATCAAAAAGGTGTCTTCCAAAGCTGCGGGCTTTTTAGTGCAAATATTTTGCAATTGTACGAGGAGGTGATTTTTTTATGGCCAGTACGGAGAGGAAGGATGATTAAAGCGTCCAGACGCTGTTCCAGTGTGCACACGAACACGTGAGAAATGGTTTAAAAAAAAAAAAAAGAAAAGGAAAAAGTGAAACCTATCCTTTAAATAGACGGTTGATCTGAGGACACACTTTGCCTCCTCATTCATCCCACCCTCCCACACTCATCCTGACAAATATTTGTCCAATCTGTTCAACAGGCAGAGACAAGCTGAAACACTGACTGTAATTAGTCTCTAAAAATGTTCTGTAATATTAATAATAATTACAATAATGTCAATATACTGGCATAATCGCCCGTGTGTGTCATGATTGTTTGGTTTGCAAGCTTCTAAATCAAGTCAGTGATTCATCTGTCTTTAGTTTATTGAAAAATCAGTAGATGTCTGCTCGTCTGTTGAGTTTGGTCAAAAACAGGCGATGCAGAGCCAACGACTCTCCCTAAACTGACTCCTTAAACTATCAGCAGCAGCAGCTAATGTAGGTCATCCTTTAAACCTGCACTGTCTTTGGTGAGAGTGCTTTTTAAGTTTTAGCTCCTTTATCTTGCAGTTGGCTACAGAGTCACCTTAAAGTAGATTATTTTAAAAGCATGGAAGATTATAAAAACAGGATTAAGGACCATTTGACCACTGAACGCACATGTCCGGTTACTAAACGCTGCTAGTTCAACTGTTTGTGTTCAGTCTATTGCTTGTTTCCTGTTTGTTCTTTTAGTTTGTTTGTTCTTTCATGTGAAACTATTCATGCTGCCGTCTCGGCCAGGATCCCCTTGAAAAAGAGATTTTGAATTTCAATGAAAATATTCCTGGTAAAGTAAAGAGTAAATAAAAAAATAAAATGACAACCAGGCCTAATTAAAGATGATGCTGCTTCAGAGAAAGCAGCAGTTTCATAAAATTTTTTTAATAAATATCAGTTTAAAACTGAGTTTTTTTTTGTATGCAGTATGCCCTTTCTTAATTAATGCAATTAATTCATATTGCGATTGCAACACAGCAAATTAGGTGTGATTTTACTTACAGTATGCAGACATTACGGTCAGTTGCCACTTTATTAAGTACACTTGGCCAAAACTAATGCCGTCTAATAAAAAAGTCTTGCAATAAAATCCTCTCTTTATGAACTTTATAATGATGTTTTTGTTGAAACTGTTTATAAGAGGTGTTAATTCAACTTAATGGTCATTTTAGAGCCTGCAGTTTGTGGTGCTGTTGAACTGTACTGCATTATATAGAGGTATTTCTGCCATTTAGCCCACCCTCACTGATATAAATGAAGCTAATAAAATCATAGAAACACCTGAGTGTATCACACAATACAATCGCCACAAACTGCAGCCTCCAAAATGATCGTTAAGTTATATTCATCATCATCCTGTGCACGCCTTGGGCTTATACAATTCAAGGTCCTGCACCGTATCCACTTAAGTAAGACAAGACTTGCGGAGATCTACCCAAGTGTTGACAATAGATGCAACCGCTGCAATAACACCTCTGCAGACCTTGCTCATATTGTCCCAAATTAAAGAGCTTCTAGGCCAACATTTTTGGAACGTTGTCTGTAATTTTAAAAAGGGATGTGCAACCCTGCACTCTGATAGCATTGTTTGGGGTTGTAGAGGACTTTACTACTCCAAATGCTGGACAGGCTGCTATAGTGGCATATACCAGTCAGCCAAAACATTAAACCTCCTGACAGGTGAAGTGAGTAACATTGATCATCTTGTTACAGTGCAATGTTCTGCTGGGAAACATGGGATCCCAGCATTCATGTGGATGCCACTTAACAAGCAACACCCACCCAAAACACTATTGCAGATCAAGCAAACCCCCTCATGGCAACATCATTCCCCAATGGCAGTAGCCCCCCCAGCAGGACGATGTGTCCTGCCACACCGCAAAAACTGCTCAGGAATGGCCCGAGGAAAATGAAAAAGAGCTTAAGGCCTTGACCTGGCCTCCAAATTCCCTAGATCCAAATCCAATCGAGCAACCCTGGGACATGCTGGTATATCATCTTGCAACCCATGGGACTCTGCTGTGAAGACCCTGGTGCCAGACACCACGGGGCATCCCCAAACTTCTGACATGTCAGAGCTATGTCCAATCCATAGAGGCCCCACCATGGATGGGCGGTACCTCTGGGGTATTGGCACGTCCCACAGATGCTCAGTCGATTTGGAACTGGGGAATTTGGAGATCAGGTCAATGCCTCGTCCTCTTTGTCACATTCCTTGGGCCATTCCTGAGCAGTTTCTGCAGTGTGGCATGACACATTGTCCTGCTGGGGGCCCACTGCCATTGGGGATTTTTGTTGCCATGGGTGGGTTTGCTTGATCTGCAACAGTGTTTGGGTGGGTGGAAGGTATCGAGCAACATCCACATGAATGCCAGGACCCAAGGTTTCCCAGCAGAACACTGCATTGTAACAAGATAATCAATATTATTCATTTCACCTGTCAGCTCGTCGCAGGAATAAAAAAAAAAAGAGACCTAGCATTTTTTCTCAAACTTAAGATAAAATTCACTCTCAGCAGTTCTGGAGACAGTTTTTATAAGAAATGGTAATGCCTGATATTTTATTTTAATAGCCTTGGAACACTCCCTCCTAGTTAGCAGAGAAATATTATGTGCATTACTGCTATTTACTCTCACACACTGTTGTTCAAAGACCTTCTCCTCTTTTCTCCTTTTATTTTTTCAATTTACTCATCCTCCTTTTCTACTTTAGTTTAATTCATTTATCAAGAATATTTTTATTCAGTTTTAACAGGATTACACAAAGCATGTTCACAGCAGGTATTAAACTTAAAGCATATGCATGATAGGGAACAAAGCTTGAAATCAAATCACAATCCTCCCCATACCCTAACACCCAATAAGAGCCGGAATATCGTCAGTAGGACGGTCCTCAATCTCCTGAATAGTGCAAAAATAAGTAAGTAAATAAATAAAAATGACAGATGAGCTGGAAGTCAGGCTCAATATCAAGAGAGGAGGAGATTTTTTTTCTTTTCATTTTTACGTGGAATAAATGTCATTGTGTGTTGAACCTGTACCTTCATGGATTTTCAAGGTAGGGGCAGGAGGGGATGGGTGGGATGTTTGTTTGTTAAGAAAGGAAAAAAAATGGAGGGAAAAACATTGTTTCAATTGTAATTTTGCATGATTTGCAATTATCCTTCCATAAAAACATGATCACAAAGTTACCAACAACTCTCTTGAACATGAATTAAACATTATAATCTTCATGACAGTGGCATTTATTGCAGGACTGCATTAGTTTTTGGAGGGAGTGCCTCAGTTTAAAGCAGAAAATTATATAAAAAATGATAAAAAATAAACAAAAAACATGGCTTTCCATCTGCCTTTTACCTGCCATCTGTTGCGGAAATATATAACATCCATGTAGGCCTTCTTGATGTCCCACTGTAGGTTCTCCGGGCTGCCCTCCTCCTCCAGGTGAACGATGAAGATTAGCTCGTCATCCTGCCAGTTGGCCTACAACACAGTCAACTCCTACTCAAATCTCCAGCACAAACATTAACATACCGTCCAAGGACAATCTTTTACAGAGCCTCGGCAGACAGATAACAAGCCTCCAGGACATTCCACACTGTCACTGATATTTATAACTCACATGAGGGATGCTGACAGCCCAGCGGCCGACGCGCCACATCTCGTACGACAGCTTGAATTCCATCATGTCCTCCTGGACGCTTGTCAAGTAGTCCTCCAGATCACTGTCCTCCTGATGGTGTTGGCCAAAAATAAAAAAATAAAATAAAGCGACAATGAATTTGTCATGTTTCACAAATTGTCATCTTCAGTTTGAGACATTGCGTTATTTCTGCAGCAAACTCACCCTGTCAGAGTCCTGCTGGCTGTAAACGGAGCCCTCCCTGCTGCTGACATCGTCCTCGTTGGACACGTCTCCCTGGATCGCCATGATCCTCAGCACCAGCTCCTGCTCCATCTTCTTCATCTTCTTCTTCTTGGCCTTCTTAGATTTCACCTTGTCCACAAATTTTGACCATCCCTCTTTTATTTTGTTAGCTGGAAATGACAAGAACCACAAAAGTCAGAAAATAAAATCCCACAAACTTGTGCTACCAGTATTTTACCTTTTATTTTCTTAAGTCTTTTATACCTGTTGTCCTTGTTGTGTTCGCTGCAGCACTGAAGAAACACAATGTCCCATTCTCAGTATTGTACATGAAGAGAATAGCAATGTATTCATGACCTTCAATTTTACAGAAGTTTGACTGTAAAACTTTATTTGTTTTTCTGCACTGTGATAAAGTGCAACGACTTTTGAGCATCATTATAGCTGGAAATGTAAATGTAAAACTAATCACCAGATATAATAATTTCATTAGGCATGTAAGCACTGTTTAGTTAGTTTATGTGAGTCATTTTCATGCAACTCAAATACACACAAAAATCTAATTAATAACAGCAATAAGTCATTCCTTTTGATCCTGACTGAAAAGGCTGTAGCTTACGCTTATTACACTGACCCTTTTTACATTCACTGTTTAATGCTGTTCCTTTTTGATTTATGAATGTAAGAAACAAGAAAAACAATATATATTTATATTTTTATACACCCAAAGTACTAAACAAAAATTCATATACACACACTAGTCTTCATCACACAGTTTTATATTTGTTAATCATCTTATTTATGAGTCTTTTGAACCTATTCAGAGTATTAAATATTTAATTTCCTTTTCAAACTGAGAGCAGATGAACTCCTGTTATACATCTCTGTTTTGCATTTGTGTTAATTCGAGTTGTTCCAATACAGATACTAGAACTGGAAACCACCTGACACTGCCTAAAATGCTGGATCGGGTATCGATGAGTATGCAAGTCTATGCTCTTATCCTATACCATGCAATTTTTAACTAAACCTTAAACCCTTTCAAACCTGAGCAAAAAATTATCACAAAAAAAAGAAAAGTAAAACAACAAAAACAGGAAATGACCTAAAAAGGATCTAAAATAAAAAAAACTAAACTAAAAAAAAAACAAAAATAACAAATAAATTCTTTATGTATAATTATAATAATTATTAATATATAATTATAATCATTATAATTATAATTTTGTGGGCATTTTCCCTAATTTATCATTTAGAATTTTGTAATTGTCTCTCTCTTTCTCACTGTTAGCTAATTTACAGGTAATTTTCTTGTCACCTTTTAGTAGTTTCTTGCAGTTTGCAGGACATTTTGCTGACAGCCTTTTTTTTATTTAAAGAAATCAAACCAATATGCTGCGGTATCAAAGGTTTTCACAATACTTGTAAAAGTTGTCTGAAAACAGCACAAGAAAAGTGATGTTTCTCCAGGTTTAAAGGGTTTAGTAGTTTCACACTCAAATATGAAGCAGCATTTTTCCCGGTCGTCAATCCTTCTTCACCGCTCTAAAACAGCAGTCAACACAGCAAGCGCAGCCTCTGCCATTTTAAAGCAGCAAAGAATAATCGACTTCCGGTAAATAGAGTATCGATACCAGTTAGCATAATGTCAGACTACAAAATTAAGTTTTATGGCGTTCATTCGCTGTATTTTTTTGTTCATGTTTTACAAAGAGTTTAACCTGAGCCATGCCCATACAACAATGATGGCGAATAATTACACATCCATACAGTGCAGTGGTGTAATGAAACAAAGTAATAACACTTACGGTGCTGAGGTATTTTTGGGGAGTATCTGTACTTTACTTGAGTTTTTATATTTCCGTCAACAACAATACATTTTCTGAAGAATATGTATACTTTTACTCCGACACATTTACCCTAAGCATCTCTGTTACTAACTACAAAGTAGGGAGCGGACGGATGAATGAAGGAATGGGAGGTAAGGAAAAACTGGATTTTGTTTTTTTAAATCCTTTATGTTGTGAAGAAAACTTTGTTTTTTTTTCAAGTGTAATGTACACTCCACTTTTTAGGTGGTGTGCATGTTACAAAGAAATAAACTTGTCTGTGGATGGCTTGCTTTTTTATAACCAGCATTTTCTTACTAATATCATAAAATTACTACTGACGATTAGGTACAGTAAATATTAGATTCTTTAAGACTTTCACTCAAGTGATAATCTAATAGGTGACTTTAACTTCAGCTAAAGTCATATTCTGTAGAGATATCTGTACTTTTACTCAAGTGTGGTTTTCATGTACTTCATCCACCACTGAAAAAGTCTTAGGAGTATACACTTGTTCATTTATATATTTATTTAATGCAATGGTGTCAGATCAGTACTCAGTATCAGTGGATTTGCAGGTAAGGTATCGAAATTGATGTCCGCAAGGAAAAAAATGGCATAGGAACATCTCTAGTTCTAATCTTTGTTTTTGTGAACACACATTTTCCTCTTAGTTCTTGCTTACACTCTCTCATTTGGACCAACGTCTAGAAACAGCCTGGAAGCATCTTATTTTTTAATTTATACATCAATTTTGCGATTTTAAATTCCACCAAATCCCTAAATTTGAGAGTTTATTAAAAAATTGTTGGATGGTTCATGATTGTTAGCTTTGTTAAAGTTTCAATGACATAATCAATGTGACAGCTCAATACTGACTAAATATGCCATCAGATTTAAATGATTCTTACAGACAAATTATGGTGCTTTTTTCAGGATTTGTGATCGTTACAGGAAATACACGTACTCGTCACATCACAGGGTTCATCATCACAGCATAATCAATTCTGATTTAGTCATCATGACTGTTGGACTGTTTGCAAGACAAAGACCTAGAAGTTGCTCAAAGACAACAGGAATTATTTGGCATTCAGCTTGCTGTTTGTGTAATTAGCTGTCTGGACCAACAAACAAAAGAAACAGGGGATTAATTATGCACTGAAAGGCAGGCTGGTAACAAAAATTAGAATGTCACGTAGCTGACAACACATTGCTATTCATCAAACTGTTGTACAAAACGTTATGCAAGCACAAGTCTCTATTCTCTAAACACCCACAAATGACTCCATCTGCCTTCCTCAAGCCTCCATTATCCTCATCTGAAATGTTTCCACAGTTGAAGCTGAAAACAGGGTTAGAATCACATCCTGCAGGTTAAAGACGTCTGAATTAAGTAAGTCTATATACCACATCTGAAAACACACCTTTCCTTTTAGCCTTGATCCTGGTGCTGGTTGAAATCCCTGCCTCCTCCAAGCTCCTAGAAATAAATAAAAAAAACACACAGCCCCCAAACAAAACCAGGTCAGCTCCAATTTCAAACACAGAAGGTGCCTCTTACAGTCGTTGCTTTGAGGCTCACTGTGACTAGGTCAGGCCAGCGGGGTGCGAAAGATGACAGCCACTCACACTTCACTGCCTTCGCCCTCGCCTTCGCCCTCCTGTGAAGCCAGAGAGGTTTGATCCGGGTCTGAGCCACACAGCTCCTCCACAGAGCCTTTGGGGGTCACGCTGTCCAGCTGGCTCACCACCAGCTGGTTCAGGTTGTCGGGGTCCGACAGCCATGTCACCAACAGGCCCAACCCTGCAGAAAACCGCCAATATACTGATCCTACAAGCTCTGTTTGTCATGACAGACACACACACACTAGAATCAGGAGGCACAATATTCACAAACTGTGATGAGTCACGCTGATGAATTCTGTCAGTAACAATAGCTTCTGCAATTGAAAATTTTGAAAGGAAAAGTTTAACATTTTTCAAAATATGCTAATTTGCTTTGTTGTTAGTTTTTAGCTGCAGTTAGGAACTTAGCTTAACGTAGAATTAAAGGGGACCTATTATGCTCATTTTCATATTTGTATTTTGGGTTTCTACTAGAATTACATGCTTTAATGTAAAAAAAAACAAACACTTTATTTTCCTCATATTGTCTCTGCTAGAACACCTGTATTCACACTGTCTGAAACGCTCCATGTTAGCGCCTGTCTCTTTAAGTCCCCCTCTGAACAACCCCAGTCTGCTCTCAATGATTAGTGTTTCCGTGTCTTCCGTTATCTCGGCATCTCTGCACCATCACTGCAGCCGGGGAATAACTGTAACAGAGACTAGGGGAGCATAAACAACCGAACATGTTCCAGCAGGAAAATGATCCGAAATCAGGGAGACATTTACATGTTTTCCTGACACTGGCATGCACCTTCATGTAGGCTACATTAGCACTGCAGCTTACTTACAGCTGGGAAATGACCATGTAGATACACAGTGTAAAAGGTAGTGCGTAGATGTGAGTCGCAAATGCATGAGAAGATCCACCATCTTGGACAACTACCTACAGCTACACCACTTGGACAAACCACGGCTGAATCCAAATGTCCACCCTCTGGACTTGCAGACTGGGCCCTTGTGGACTTCAGTTGTACGTTGTGTGAGGTATTTACTGTCATCACGTAAAGTCTGTGAGGGCAGAAACCGCAAGCGGCTAATAGACAGTTTTAGAGACTGTTTTACTTGTTGCCGTGGAAACGTTCCACTATCACTGCTGTCATATTCATATATATGTGTCATACAGGTTGATGAATAGTGCCTACTCACCTGTCCCCAAGATAACAAGATATAAATCCCACATATAGCCTTTTTTGTGACTAAACCAAAATGTATTCATACATCTCTATATAACAGGCTACACATGTTCAAAACCAGAAATGTTTGTAAATAAGGACTAGAACTCAATTAATTGGGTATTTACTTACATTTTAAAACCTTATTTTGTTGTTTTTCAGAATTTTTTTTTAGCCTATTTCACTGCACAGCCCCACAGGCTGCGATAATAAAAATGCATTTTCATTCCCTCCACAGCCAGTACTTATACATATCTCTGTATCATGATGTGGTTGAATATTATTTCTGGCCTATGCAATTCAATAACATTTTAACAGACCTAACTATCAATAACTATTAATTTTTTTTTTTTTGGCAGTTGAAAAAACCACATCACGTCCATATTCATATGAATTGTGGGTTATTAAATCAGTGAAGCCTGCTGAAGTCTGCACCCCAGGCAGACTCTCTGGAAGTCCGCTTAAGGCTCCTTGCCGACTGGTTAAATTATAGATTTGGACAGACCTCAGCACTCCTGGACTTCCCACGATCGTGCCCGCAAAAGTCTGTAAGTCTGCAAGTGCGGTGAAGTCCGGACATTTGGATCCAGCCCACGTTTCACATTCTGAGTTTCAAC
The DNA here is from genome assembly GCA_019142605.1 of Cephalopholis sonnerati. NCBI lineage: Eukaryota > Metazoa > Chordata > Actinopteri > Perciformes > Serranidae > Cephalopholis > Cephalopholis sonnerati. Next base: position 33,635,173 of record JAGQAX010000004.1, on the reverse strand, counting down.
CACAGATGCCAGATTATCCTTCTTATTACACGGCTGTTTACAAAAGAAAATCAATAGCCTGACACAAAATATTTATGCGAGAATGACTTCATTGATTTAAAAATGTTTGTCTCCTTCTTTCTCTTTTATCCCGGCCGGTCGCTGAAGATTTGGCACATTTAAATAAACCTGACTTGACTCAATGTGTTTTTTCTGAGCTGTCTTGTTTCCTCCTCCATCACTGACATTAATTTAATAAAACACTGGTAATTTGGCTTTTCTTTTACACTTAGATCTTGTAGTTGTTTTCATATCGTTTGTTTCAATAAAATGTCAGTGTAGGTAAAGATACTGAATACATTAAGATAAAACAGAAATATTATCCCAACAAGCGCAGGCTGACCTTTAGGAGCTTTTCACCTGTTTGCAGTATTCCTATTGTATTATATGGCATTTTACACAGCACGAGTTATTACAGAAAATGTTAGGTTCTTGTTTAAGATGTAATCCTTTGGCCCTGAAAGCTATGAGAGTAGTGTTAAAAAGATAAAAGTATACAAACTTTCAGTATATGCTTGAATGCTCAATAGCCAATTAACTTTTATACGCTCAAAATGCCGTCACCAGCAATGTTGGAAAAAAGCAACAGGAGAAAAAAAGACCTGCCGGCTGCAGCCCACTTAGTGTTGGAATAGTCCATCTAATTAAGGCTTACACAGTCCCAAAATCTTCAGACTATATATTGTAAGGCAGGTGCAGTAGTAATGGCCATCATCACCTCCCCCACCCCATCGAGTGGATCAGTCCATCATGTAATGTCAGAGGTCAAGTGGAAAATCAATGAAATCAAGACAGACTGAACGGAGTATGTGGAGTGCAGACACAAACTAGATGGATAATGGAGCTAAAAAAACGAAAAGATGGAGCAGAAAAGGTCAGAGATGAAAGAAAGAAGCCGAGGCTCATGCCGCCAAGTGTTTTTAACGTTAGTAGCAGTGATAACAATAACAGTCTGCTTATGGCACCGAATGAAGAGGAGGAGAGAGAAATATGGACAGAGCAGCAGCAGCGGGTAAAAATGGAGCTGGTCCAAAGGAAAAATGACAGGGCCGTATTTTGTTCCCAGTCTAACACTGACAGAAAATAGCAGCACCTTTCATGGTGATAAATCACCAATAAAGGCTTCTGAACCACAATCTTCATAACTAGACATATCCAGCAGGAATATGATCATGCAACCAAAGTCACATGTTTCCCTGACATTAGCATGTAGCTTCATGTAGCAGTGTGGGCTACATGATAAGGCTGGGCGATATAGACAAAATTCATATCTTGGTATTTACAAGCTGTCTGGGGATACACGATATATATCTCAGTATTTTCTACGAAACCAGCCACATGTTTTCAGTTGCAAGTCAAAGCCACATCTTAGAGGTCACAAGCACTTTTATAAGAACAGATTGTGATCAAAATAAAATGCAAACACAGGGTTTTTATTCCCTGTTTGAAAATATACAGCTGCACAACATTTAAATGAAAAAGTATATGAAATAAATAGCAGGGCTGTACGTTAACGTTTTTGCACATAGCAGTGGAGCTACAGAGGTTTAAATGTTTGCAGCACAGGACACAAAACTATAACATGAGTATAAAAGCATTAAGCAGACCTAAGTCCACTGTAGTTTGGAACAATTTTTTTTGTTTGTTTTTTTTTGTTTTGAGTTAAAACGTCATTTTCCATGGCCTTTCAAATGAATCTAGTGCTGGTAAATGATTTAAATATTCTTTCTTTATTTAGGCTATCAATCTTTCTTGTCCACAGAGCATCAACAGGGAGGCCTCGGGAGGGAAGGAGCGAGAGACACTTTGTCTTGTATATAAAACGTCTGTGTTGTCACTTCATTTTTATAAAAAACAGATCTTTCCCCTGCATCCAGGCGCTGTCTCCATGTCACAAAATAGACTACAACTACCAAGTAGAACAGCAACCTGCTATGATCCACCTCACACATAAACTAGCAGTGCAGTGCTGGATTGCACGTGTGCTGCAGTAATTTCATTCATCTCACAGACTGATGTAGCGTAGCACATGTGATATATAGACAGATGTTGCACTGTAGACTAATTAACAGAAAGGTTAAACAGAGAAGCAGCTCTGTGTCTCTCTGAGTGTTGCTGGAGAACTTGTGAGTGAGTGAGTGAGTGGGACGGAGCTGTGCAGAGAGCGTTAGAGAGGAGAGATGCACACTGGCATGTGTTATGTAATGCAACTTGACCCTGTGTCGATAAGGATAAACGCAGTTGTCTAAATTTGTATCTTGCTTGAAAATTTATCGATATATCGCACAGCCCTCTATGTCATGAAAACACTTGCAGTAGTGTGCGTGGAGCAGATGAGCATATAAAGGAATTAGTATTCAGAACGGTCTGGAGCTTGAGGTTTTTGCTCCATGAGATTACTTTTATATACTCATTATTTGAAACTCTGGACGCATTGTATGTGAACACCGATCACTGTAACATTGGAAGCACAATAGGTCCCCTTTAAAACTGGAAACAGCTGGTTTGCCTTTGTCCAAATGTAACGAAATCCACCTAGCAGCTCACTAATGTACATGTTGTGTCTGTATTTGTATTTCTCAGAAAGTATTACTTAAAATTTGGTCTATCAGCTCTTTTGAAACATTTCTTTTGACTGCTAATGTTGTGTGTAGTTGAGAGTAAGTACAATGCAGCACAACATTAGACAAAATCAGGACTGTCATTTTTCACTGTGAAAGCAAGGCCCTGTATAATTTGCCAACTGTTCCAAATTATTGCAAACACTCAATTATGCATCTATGAACAAAACTATTTTGTCAGAAATGAGCCGTTTCTCACTGCCAAGATAAGGACATGCAGATAATTTTTCTTATAACTGCAGCTGTAAAAATCACTTATTGTAAGTGAGCTACATGCATAATTGCAAAAACCTAGTGCACAGCAAGACTCCCACGAGATAAGACATTTTATCTGTTACTAAAAAAAAATGACAAAACCCTAAAGGGAATTGGCAAATCACTGCGGAAGTGTGCCTTCCTTTTATGCAGCCCAAAATTCATGTCCTAAGCTCTACAATGCCACTGACAATAAGGGATTACATACAATTCACACTTGTAAAAGAAGTTCTGGGAGGCTTAGGCCTTATGTAAGAGTGTGTTCCTGCAGAGAGAGAGAATTTAATGCTTTCTTACCCTTTAAGGCGACTATCTCATTTAAGGCACAGCGGTTGACTTCTTGGCTCCACAGAGATTCAGGAAAAAGGTTACGTACCAGAGCGTCTGAAAACTCTCTGAGAACTGCGATCTCCTCTGCTCTGGAACCGAACAAGAGCTCTCTGAAACACAAAGCCAAACAGAGGTGATCATTACAGTGCTGGATTATAGATGTTTATCACCACGCATCTCTGATAAATAGCTTGATCTAAATCTTAATCTGGTGTACTTGCATAACACAATTCAGCATAAAAACAACCATTACAATGTCACTGCAGGTATCATCCTATAAAACTGAGGTAAATTATTCATAGGTGGTAAAAAAATATGGAGGTATTTAAAGAGTTCGGACACATTACTGAGTAACTGAGGAAAGCAGGTGCAAAGTCTCACCTGTCAGACTGCTTCGAATTATGCAAGTGCTGGGTCAAAATACGAATGGAGCCCACGACCGCCTGGCAGACATCAAAGTCTCTGGCTCTTTCAATGATCCGGTCAATCACGGAGTCAAACTCCCTGCTGAGCACCTGGTGCAGAGGCTGGTACTCGCGCGGCTCGGGGACGCAGTACCAAGGCAGGACCAGCTGGGCGTAGGCGCACTCAAACACTGAGGAGAGTAGTCACAAAGAAAAATTCACAGTAACACCAAACTCCCACACTTTCCTGCAGGACATCAAACTCAAAGACTGCAGAGACTTTCAAGCTTGTTTGGTAAAAATACAAACTCTGTTGTTTTTTTTGTTTTTCACTTTTCTCTTAGGTCCACAACTCCTGTCCAAACCGTTCAATTGAAAACTCAGCACAAATATCCATGACAGCGTTTCTCTCTGAACTTGATGAAGACGGGTCCCTCTGGAGAGCATGTTTTATTTACAGCAACATAACGTTATTTATATATCATATAGAGAAAGGCTGAGAAAACCAGCTGAAAGCGCTGATGTGGGGCTTTCACACAGTATCTCATTTATGACTGTAGACCATAAGATTTTTAATCATAAATTATTAATATTTTCAGTGATTTACAGGCATACATAGACTTTTAATGAAAAAGGCACAAAAATGAGTTGGAATAAAATCTCTTTACTTGTAAACAGACATTATTATATATTTATGTCCTGCATTTTTCAGCTGTATTTATGTGTATAAATAGTGGAGCTTTATTTTCTACAACCTAAAACTGTTCTATCAGAATATTTTAAGTGATTAAGGCTAAAGATTTGTAGCTTTGTTTCTGACTGTGGCTTCCTGGCAGCTCTTCTTTAAAAGGGTAACCATGCCATTTTTCAACTAGGATCCTATTCTCCCATGTGTCTGTGTTTTAGTGACTAATGGAGACAACAGTTTTTTAAAGTGGTCCAGGACAGAGGGAGACAACAGCAGCAAAACAGCTTGCAATTTAACAGTCAGGGGCAATTGTGCACCGTCACTGTATGTTCACTTAAAGTGCTTGTTTCTGCCTCTGACAGGCTCCGATTGTTATTCTAAGTGTCTGACAACACCATTGAAAGGATCCCTACAGGAAAAGTCCCTCTGATTAGAGTTAGACACTTCCTGTTTAACCAGAAACACCCCTGAAGTTTCCGTCTCCAAACCCGCCAGACTTCATTCAGATAAACAGTAATTCTATCATCATAAAACAACAAAAACGGTCATGGTTCACCTTTCCACTGTCCCAACGATCACCAACTCTGGTTTGGTTTAAATAAACCCTTAATTCACCCAATTACATTTAAGAATATGCTGAATTTATACACGTTAAAATTACTGATAACTTGAATGGAGTCTGGCGAGTTGCTGATTGCGATTTCGGGTCTGTTTCAAATAACATTAAAAAGGATCTTAATCTTTAACAAAAGCATCTATCTGACGTTGTCAGACACTTTCGGCAAAAACAAGCACTTTTACTGGACGTAAAAAAACATAAAATGCCCAGATCACTTACACTGCAGCCTGTTTCTCTGCTGTCGATTAAAGTGCTGTCACTCAGTACTGGACCAGTACTGTAGGTAGCCTCAACGACCTGTGTGTGAATGTGTGTGTCAATGGGTGAATGTGGCTCGTAGCGTAAAAAGCGCTTTAAGTGGTCAGATAGAAAGGCGCTATACAAGTGCAGTTCCATTTACCATCTTAGTCACTTAGACACAAAAACATGGGAAAATAGGGTTACCCTTCAAATGGACAGTTCACCCCAAAATCAAAAATATATATTTTTCCTCTAACCTGTAGTGCTATTTATCAGTCTAGATTGTTTTGGTGTGAGTTGCACACGTTGGCTGTAGAGGTGTAGAGGCTTCTCTAGAGTATAATAGAACTAGATCAATAATAATAGTGATAATATATTTGAAAAATTCAACAGCAGTGTCTCTTTCCAGAAATCATGATCCAGTTACTCAAAATAATCCACAGACCTTGCTGTGAGCACTTTCACGTAGGAACTATTTTTTCTACTGAACTACAACAGCCAACCGCATCACCGTGCAGAAGGAAGTGTGCATATCCACTCATGGATGAGAGGCTTGTGCTCATGACAGTACAGGCTGTTAACATCGATGGCGGACTCCTCGACTGAGCTGGAACATTAACTAGCTCAGTGGTGCTGGGTGAGCTAGCTGTAGGTGCACATTTCCTTCTGTGCGGTGATACAGTTGAAAGAAAGAAAATAGTTCCTACATGAAACTGCTCACAACAAGGTCTGTGGATTATCTTGAGTAACTGTGTCATGATTTCTGGAAAGAGACATTGCTGCTGAGCTTTGCAAATGTATTTTTTGGCACTTTGAGCACCACAAGCTGAGTGTCATCTAGTTCAGTTATATTCAAGAGAAGGCAGACGTCTCTACAGGCAATGTGTGCAACACTCTGCAACTCACACCAAAACACTCTGAATTGATAAACAGCACTACAGGTAAGAGGAAAAACAATTATTTTTGATTATGTGCTGAAATGTTTCTTTCTGAAGGTTATTCTTTTTTGTGTTTTGCCGTTATTGGACACAACAGTCTAAGCATGACAGGAGGAGAAAGAGGGGATGACATACAGCAAAGGGCTGTGGGCTGGAATCGAGCCTGAGGCCGCTGCGGCAAGGACACTGCCTTTGCACATGGGACGCCCACGCTACAGACTGAGCTGCTGGGAGCCCCAAATTGTCTCTTCAAACTGCCAAAATGAGAAGCCAGACTTGTAGCTGAGTTTGTGTTGAAAATAAAGAATATCATGTATTTGGGGTAAATACAGTTTGAAAGGTGCAAAAACAAAAAGGAATGCATCGACGGCAGAAATGAACCGTAATCAACCTGGACTCCAGAGAGCTCTCAGCTCATGCATTTGAATAGGAGTGCTATATTTAGCAGTGAGAGAATTAGGTGCTTTCGAGGCCAATTTATTGCAGAAAGGATTTTTTTTACCTTCTCAGTTCCACAGGTTTTCAATGGTTTTCAAGGTCTGACTCGAGCCTTGAGAAGTTTAATGTAAAGAACACGTTTAACGCCACTTAATCTCAAAGAAACTGAGCTCGATCTTACAGACTAACACAAACCAATTCAATTAACCACAACAGACAACACAACTGATAATGAGGCATGAAACCTAGATATCTTACTTCCTGTTTAACACACCACAGCCTTGTGTGACCTATCAATTGAGAGGGTGTTTTTTCATCCTCGTCTTTCTTTCCGTAAAGCCCCTCCTCACTTGGTGTAACATGAGCTCCAGCTGCAGCTGTGTTTAAGCAAAACTGTCCTTTTCGACTGTGTCAAGTCAAAACAGACGTAAAATGTGCTGACAAAACACCCTGAGGTCAGACGCAGAACCCTGATTTGCTTTTCTTTTTGCGTTCGCTCACATCGCCCTGCAAACTGTTTCTGAACTGTGAAGAAAAAATATGTCTACGTCACTTAAAAGCACATATCCTACATGCCTCACCTTGCTGCAGAGACGCCTTTACATGTGGATACTGAGACTCCAGCGGCTCAGTCTGCTGGCTTCTTCCTGCATCTGTCAGGTCACCAGATAACTCTCCTTGAACAGTTTCCTGGAAGACAAAAAACTACGTGCCAACTACCAGGGAGTGTTAAAATAAAGAGCATAGTAAAACACAGTCACATCAGGAGCTGAACTCAGGGTGACAGTGAGCAATGTGATGGGTGAAAACAAGTTCTCTGGGCCTCAGTACAAAAAATGCACCTCAGGCTATGTGTGCTAATACTTCAATATTTGAGTACTTTCACTGACACTCAGGTATTTGTGAAACTTGGCCTCTATGCACAGCAAAGTTAGAGTGCTGACCTATATTTCTGAAGGATTTAATATCAGATTAACAAACATTATCACACTTATCTCACTGATTAAACAATATAAAGCTGTTTAAATTGATATATAACCTAATAAAGCATCTCAGGCTCGTGTGTTTAATATTTAACTCATTAAGACATGACTCAGTGTTGATAATGCAACAGTGCTCGTGAAGGCAATTATCTCCTGCAATAAAAGACAAAGCACAAACTGCAAACTGTGTTTAATACCTGGAGTGAATTCTCCTTGGTCTCCTCATCAGTCTGAGTGCTGCTCTCCCGTCCGCTGTTCACGAATAAGAGTGGAGTGGCGAAACAAAACAGAAAACACAAAACGTACTGTGTCACTGTGCGACCGCAGTCTGAAAAATACCACACCAAGCCGAGGGTTATGGCGATGGAGAAGCGCCATAGATACATCTTCTCTCCTTACAAGCCGCTCCTCTCGCGCACTTTGAGCCGCTGTGTGTCGCTCACAGCCGGAGCCTGTCCGTTCACCCACATCTTTCACACCGACAACAAGTCGTTTGGCTGTTTCCTCGAAACCCAAACTCAAAGTGAGGGGAAAAGGCGAACTTTATTAAGCTGGTTAAAGCGGAGCTGTGATTGGCTGCAGGAAGTCCCCGCGTGCCTGTTGTTGATTGTAACAGGGTGCCATCTACAGGTTACAGCGTCACCTGACAGGAGGAAGCTCTGAGGAAGTACTGATCCCATTAACTCTGTCATGAGCAGTGATACAGGAAGTATTCACATCCTTTACTTAAATAAAAGTACCTGTGACGTAAGATCTTGTCACATGACCAGAAACTTGACACTGGAAAACACCAACATACATATTACCCAGCAATCATCACTGCATGTCTGTATATAACAAAAAATAACAAAAAATATATGAAATTAGAAATGTAATTTAACGACTTTAATAGCTGGTTTATAAAAATAGTTAATTTATAGTTATGGAATATTTGATTTACAGAATAGCTGATTTATATAATTATAAATTATATAATTATCTAATATTATCTATGAACTATTTTACAAAAAAAAAAAGGAAAAAAGAAACATGACGGAGATGGGTGTGTCTTTTTCAAGGGAATATGACACTGTTTTCAATTTAGCTGTTCCTCTTTGAAAACAGGCATATTTTCATGATGACACTCATAAGGGTTGGTTTACCACACTGTCACAAGTAAAAGTTCTGTATTGAACTGTTATATAAGTAAAAGTATTTAAGGATAATCAGGAACATGTACCTATAACATTTAAAGTAACAGTAAATCCAGAAAAATCTAAAAATAAATAAATAAACACCCAAAAACCTCAAAATTATTTTCTAATTATTCATTAGAAATGACTTGAATGTTTATCAAAAATAGTTGCCAATTATGTCTCTGCCAACTGGCTAATTAATTAATCGACTGTATGTGTCAGCTGGGGTAATTAGGTAGTTTAATTATTTTTTTTAATTTTTTAATTTTCATTTTATACAGTATACTTTATTAATCCCACAAGGGGAAATTCCAATTGTCACTCTGTTGTTGTCACATACATGTACAAATACAAACAGGCCTGAAATACCCACACACATGCACAAACAGGGCCTTTACATGCATCAGATGGAGAGATGTCAGAGTGAGGGGGCTGCCCATGGACAGGCGCCCGGAGCAGTTCAAAACATCATGTTCTATACACCTTTTTATGCTTTTATGTAAAAATCTTAATTTGTGAAGTAATAAGTAAATAAACCTTTCAGAAAAATGTAGTAAAGTAAAAAGTGCAATATTTTCTCTCTGGAATGAGGTGGAGTAGAAGTATAAAGTGGCAGGAAATTCGTCTGTCAGCATGCTCCCAGTTTGGAGAAGCAGGCTGGAGACCAACATGGAAGCTAGGCAATGTTCTGCTGTGGAGGGGTCAGCAGCAAAATGTATTTCAGCACCCAAAAAAAGTCCCAACTAATAAAATAAATATCACTATCCACTATATTGTGAGAATTTTAGGTGCTTTACCTTTCCATCAGTCAGCCTATTCTGAGGGGGAAACTGTTAACTGCTTCAGTTCCCCATCTACGCTCTCATCAAAGCACCAGACTCCACTGACAAAACCAGTAATTTTGGTTCACTGAACACAAGAGCTGCTGTTGTACCGCTGCTTGGTGATATTGTGTGACTTTGGTGAATCTGAACTAATCCTTTCAAATGCCAAAGTCACAAAATAACACATACTAACTAACTGATCGAGGCAGCAGTAGACCAGCAGCTCCTGTGTTAACTGATTTTAAATCACTGTTTTTCTCAATGGAGTCTGACTATGAAGAGAGAGACACAATGGCTTCATTTACCCAGTGGAAATTGCTATCTGACAGAAAAGCACAGCTGTGAAAATAGTCTCTAACACTCTCAACTCTCCAATAACTTAAACTGATATAAATAATTTTTTTTTTTTGTGGAACATTTTTTTTAGGTTGCGAAAATCAGTTTTGTTGCTGACTCCTCCACAGCACACTGCAGTACATTGCTTAGCATCCGAGTCATACTCCTGCCTGCTTCTCCAAACTGGGGGCTACCAAGCACTATCTACTGTAGGTAATACACTATCTATGCATAAGTACCTCATACTACCCCACATCAAAAAATATGAACTATCCCTTTAAGTGCAGTACTTGAGTAAATGTACTCATTTACACCACTACCACTATTCATGAGTATTTCCATTGTAAAATAAATAAAAGGTACATTAACTAGTTACATGGCCCCTGTGACTCATATTATATTATATTATATTATATTATATTATATTATATTATATATTTTTTATTTTATTTTTATATTCGTTTTTTTCCATCTTTTATTATGATCATACAATCAGCCCACTAAAAACTGAGACCAAGCATGAAACACCAAATTTCTATTGTTAGATTGAATCAAAGCCATCAGACATTATTCACTGGACTGATGATTAGATAAATTAATAGACAAACAAAAACATAAACAAATACCTCAGATGTTGTGTATTACATTAAATCAGCTTTAATTACCAAAAATAGCTGTGAAAAGTATAAAATAGCGACATTAGAGCAAAAATGAGGTTCCAGCTGAGCATTACTGAAGCTATTGAATCTTTACAGCACTGTCACATGCTCTGTATTAATTTCTATTGTATATTTTTCTACTCTTATTCATGAGTTTTGAATACTGTTTCACTTTTCTCTTGCCATAGTTATTGTTATGCATCAAATCACCAGGGCTAATCCCTCGTGTGTTAACACTTAGCAACAAACCTGATTCTGATTTAAGGTGGCAGCAGAGAGTTAAACACCACAAGGTGGCGCTGACACTGCTCTTTTACTGCTGTAAATACAGAGCGGAACTGAAGAGGAAACATTTAGATTTTTAGAAGAAATGCGACAGTAGGGAATAATCTGGTGAAAACACAGGAGGATGAGAGAGACACAGCTGAGTGTGAAGTTGACAACATACCGCGCAGTAAAGCAAACTGCTGTCATGTCCATGAGGGAGGAAATGATTAATATACATAAATAAATAACCATCAGAAATAGTTCAACCATTAGCCTGAAACAATATTTGTGCTTGAGGCCAAACCCTTCTCAATAAAGAGACTTTTAGAGGTATCAGATGACACATACATCTCAACATCTTAAATAAAACCAGTGTGCAGAGTGGCTGGTTTATAAATAAAGACACATCCTCTTAATAAAGGGCTTTACTGGCTGACAAACAGAAATCCTGCTGTCTCTGAACTGTACAGATAAGTCATATAAGTGTGTGTTTTTTTCCTCATGAGTGGAAATCACTGGGGTCATGCCCGAGTGGATTTGTGACGTCATTTAGTCTAACAGCTGAAATTACGTAACAGCCCTGCCTGACAGAAGGCTTTTAATGTGAAGGGCTGAAGCTCCAGTGATCCGTACACCTCCATGTGGACACATACACACACACACACACACACACACACACACACACACACACACACACACACACACTGTCTATCAAGCCCATTTTAAGAGCGGTGGATTGTAACTCAGCTGGCCAACATTTATCCGACTGAAGTACTCTACTTAAGTACAACGTTTGTGTTAGTTCACTACATTATTTTGACAGTTACTTACATACATAATGAATTAATAAATTAAGACTTTACACTAAAAAAATATGATAACTTCATACAATATATTAATTATATAATCTAATTATATATTTGCTTAAATAAATATTTTTAAGTAAGCTACATTTTGCTAAAATATACTTTTTCTTCGGTAATATTTTCAATACAGGACTTTTACTTGTAACAGAGTATTTTCTACAGTAGCAGTGCTATTTTTACTTCCAGCAGTGAAAAGTAACTAAGTATATTCACTCAAGTACTATACTTAAGTACAATTGTCAGATATTTGTACTCAAGTATGGCCATTTTCTGTTACCTTATGTTACCTTATGTGTTTATGTTGCAGTGTGTACATACTGCTTCTAAAGTGTTAGGCACATGGCTTTACTTTAGTCTGCATTGCACCTTGAATTTTATTGTTATTTATTGCATCTACATGTTATATGTAGGGCTACAGATGGAATTAGCATTTTGCTAAACCTGGTGCAACCATGTTTTCATCTCTTGAAAATGATAAATGTCATTGCACACTGTCCTCTTATAAATCAAATAAACTAAACTGAACTAAACTAAACACTTCACAGGGAAAATAATAAACTTTCTTACTCCATTTATTTGGCTGCCTTTGTTACTGTCAAGATTAAGATTAAGAGTTTCTAAAATTATAAATAACCTATATATATAGTAGTTAAATTAGCTGCACCTTCACTGGCCACAACATTAACAGCAATGGGTATAGTAATGGTAATCTGATTATGTAGTATATGACACCATAACACTTTAATGACCATTCTACTGTCTAATGAGTAGCTACTTTCATTTTTGATACATTAGGCAGGTGACTTTTTGTTGCTAATACATTTGTACTTTTATGTGAGTCAAATTTTGCATCGATTGAATGCTGGACTTTCACTTGTAATAGAATAATTTTACATAATGATATTGTTACTTTCACCATAGAGTAAATATCTGAGTTAAGGATCTGATAACTTCCTCCACCATCAGCAACAGCAGCTGTCTCTATTTGCCATACCGGGACAATTTGGGGAAACACTTGCAGCAGAGTGACTAAAATGTTTACTAAAATTAATTTGGATGTGTTTCATCATGTTGATTTAAAAATAAAACTCTCCCTGACCTTAATCTTAGAGGCGTCTGTCTGTGCCCTTTTCAGTCAGTGTGTGTCACACTTTTTGGTTTTGCTCTGTAGTAATAAGTCTCCATGGGAGAAATGCAGACTCATTTATACATTTTAAAATTACTAAGTCACAATCTGCTGGGAGATCTTACAGAGGCTCGGCACATTACATAAATGGAAGATGATTTAGGAAATTATTACCGCTAAATACTGAGAAATATTAATGAATCCAAACACACATTTGGGCTCGTTGCAGCCTGCTAGCACTGAAAATGTGCAGAGACACTTGTGTGACTTGTTACCCCGACGTGACCTCTTGGAGGCACGGCGTGTCTAAAGCTACACAGACAGACAGTGTGTAAAGGGCCGTGATCCCTGTTGCTTCTGATTCACTAATCCTTGTTAAAGTTGTAATGGAGCAGCTGAATGAGGGATTAACTGTGTGCTACCTGCTGCGAGGGACTTCTGGAGATGGAGCAGTCAAAACTGTATTAAAACTGAAAACCTTTAGTGGTTACGTCCAAGACTTTCTGAATCACTGAAAGGAGATTAGACTACGCCCAGCTGAGTAAATCATGTAATCTGATAGTGTTGCTAAAATGAGGCTATGTCCTCCATTCAGGATCAGTCTGGGTTAAGTGTCCAAGACACAGTGAGGGTGTCTACATACTACTTACAAGCTTGTGTGCTCTTTAAGTTCACAGGATGCTCACATTTATCACAACATATAAGATACCAGCTTCAGGCATGCACATTATCATTTGTTGATTCATTTTTCTGATTACTCCAATAAAAAGAAATCACACTAAATTAAATGAGGAGCAGATGGATTTGTATTGTTAATAATACCCTAATGTTTTAGCTCCATGGATAATCATTTTGGACATTAATTTGATCCTTACAGAAAGATAACGTGGGAAAAAATACAAGACAAAGACATCCCAGTGACAGGATTAAACTTTTAATGAACTGTGGGAGTAAATAATGTTTCAAAAGTTGGACTAATATTCAAACATATTCCCATGGACTCCAATTATGTGGTGAAACTCTCAGTAAGAGTAATTACAGCTGCAGTGACTGAACACTCGCTGAGGATTTCTGCGGTGTTAATCGTCAGCAGAGAACTTCACTGTGCTGTCTTTCTTTTCCAAGTCATAGCTAATAAGAATGTCAGACCACGTATGTCGAATAGCCTCATAATTGAAACAGTGTCTTCATTATTTTTATCCTGAAATGGATAGATAATGTTCCCCAGGGGGCAGCAGCTCTTTAATTGGTCAATGAAAATGGCTGAAGACTGATCAAAGCTGCCAAGTGGCCCTGCGACCTAATAGTCAACGCTGTTCATAATACAAAGTGACAGTTTATTACTGGAAAATCAGTCCAAATAGTTTAAATGTGTGCCACTGTAGACAGGCCCGCCACAGAGATGGCTGGTCCCTGAAAAGGTCGGGTGAACTCTGGATCTGGAATTGGTTCAGTTCAGGGTTCTTGGAACCTCTGTGCTGTCTAACGAACCAGCCAGTGTATCCAGTGGCTGATTGGAAGGGTTATAATCAAGGATGCATCATCAGTGGAGGGCGCTGCTCAAGGCACAATAGAAGTAAACAATACCAACACGTCACATGTCAATGTTTGGTCATGGACCTTCCACATCCAGATAGGACGTGAAAGGTACCCTTGGTGCGTTGGTTGTTGACGTTCTGGGATGCCGTGTGAAGTTCTGCCTGTTATATGCATTGTCTTGTTTCAAAATACACTTCTGTTTTCACAGGAAATTTACCGTTTACATACAGTCTCTTTCAAAATAAACTCACTATGTCGGTACAACAACGCAACTTGACTTTTTTTTCCTCCAACAACTAACACACATGGTTGGGTGCAAGAAAAAAGAACAGGTTTTGGCCTTAGAATCTTACAATACATGAACATTGGCCTCCCAGGTGAAGGTCGTGTTTGTTGGACCCATCCACTACCCCTTCCACCTGCCCTACTCGGACTTTCGCAGCCTTAACTTTTGTTCTTGTCACGCCATGTATCCCCCTTATGCTACAGAGTGGTGTTTATTTATAATGGCAACTGGCTGCGTATCATGCTGACGTTAAAGGACAACTTTTTTCATGAGTTTGGAGTGAGACTGGGTTCAGACAGTTGTAGCAAGATGGTGGGTCGCATTGACCATCCGTGAGCTGGTAACCTGTAAGCTTTTTTTTGTTATTACATTAGTTTTTAAAAGCAAGCATGGACCTACTATTTATGAAAACAAGACGTACAAGATTATTGCATCCAAGACTCTTTCCAATCTGTGAATATGTCACCCCACTGATGTCTTCATTGTTCACACTTCAGGGCAAGAAAAACCTGCTATTTTCTGGCTACAGCTGGGAACAACTTTTCAGGTTTTGGACCTTTTTTCGGGGAATCAAAATGCTCCAGTTTAAAATTAGTTGTGCAAACCAGAACAGAACCCGTCCTATGTTGGTAGGAAAGGGGTATGAATGGGCACGCCCTAAATCTGCTTTACTCATATCAATGCATGTGCACGCTCTGTCACCCTTAGTTCAGATCAGTACATTTCTCAGGCCACGTGGCCGCCCCCCTGCAGTTTTTTATTCTTGTTTTTGCAATGGTAGCATACAAAAAAAGACTCATAGCATTTTGATTATTCCTGGCCTCCATAGGCCCACCCTTGCAGCTGATTTCCCCTTACTCCCCCTTGAAGGGCGGCCCTGTAGACACCTCAGATGTCAGATGGAGAAAATGCTTCATGTGGAGAGTTGTTGGTGAAGATTCTCAGTCATCAAGGTCATGGTAATCTTGAGCACTATATCGTAGGCAACTGGACTTGCTTGAGTTAGCTTCAAAGAGGCTCCTTCAGTTCTGACCTCAGTGAAACGTCTTTAAGAAACTCAAGCAAGACCAGTTGTCTACCATATAGCACTTAAGATGTATGGAGAATTGTTTTGATATATCACCCGGACAAAGATTACAATCTGTTATTATAAACTGCATAGTGCACACCCTGGAGATGCCAAGAAGTACACCATGTCCTGTCCTGTGTAGGCTACAATCACATGCTTCTTCACAGCTGGCAAGATCATGTATCAGGAGGAATTCAATTTATGGCACCCCCTTAAAATACACATCAACCCCAGCCTTAGACTACATGCCCTTTGCTTCTTTGCTGTAATAAATAGCTACAATTAAATTGTTACACTCTTAAGTAACGAGAGCTATAGATCAATTTGTCGTGATAGTAAATAACTGACGCAGGTATGTCATACTGGTGGATGGTCAAACAGCTCAAGGTTAAAGTCCTCAGTCACACCAGTTGGAGTCAGAAGAGACTTGGCAGGAGATAAAAGTATATTTAGAAGGTTGGATTAATCCACCGCGCGGCAGGTAATCCTGGTTACTTTTCTGCAGGAGGTCGCTTGTGCAAATGTTCTGAGGAACTAACAATATTTACAATTTCTAATTTAACAACACAAACATTCGCTGCTTTGTATTTCCTGTTGCAACGTTTGTTAGTGTAGTGGCTGACAGGAAACAAACATTTGCCAAAGCCGTCCCCTCAAGCAACAGAAAAGCAGTGATAAGGTCTAAATGAGAGATTCACTGGTAAAGCTTGTGGCTTCCTGGGTATTACTTTTCTGCAAGTATGCCTTGGTTGAAATACGATCGGCTTGTCAACTTCCTCAGCTGATTTTGGCGTGCCTTCAACTACAACCTAGGAGACCTCCGCAGCTCTTAGCTTACATTTCACACAGGACGCTGCCAAATGGCTTCCTGAAGCGACACGATGGAGGGCGTGAGCTGCCAGGACATTCGCTCACTGTCTGTAATCATACCCTTCATACATGGCATTACGTTACAGAGGCAGGCAGGAGATTCACTCAGTAGGTTGTGTTTATTTCTCTTTTTTTTCAGCAAGGTTCCTGTGTTCAGGGAATGACATTCTGGTGAGAGGCAAAACAACGAAAGAAAAAAAAGAGCATGGGCCAAGAGAAGAGTGCATTCCCCCTGTACAACTAGTAGAAAATACTAGTTGGTCCCTATAAATATAGCGTGGCATTTAAGTCCTTCCAAATGTACAAGATATGTTACAGTTAAACTTCACAACATGAACAGTGGACATACAAAAACAACTTAGATGACTTTCTTAAGCTCGTCATACAAGACGAGCACGAAGGCGCCACCCATGCCTCTGAGCACGTTAGACCAGGCTCCCTTGAAGAAGGCCTTGCCGCCCTCGTCGCGCAAAATCTTCCTCCAGCAGTCAATGGTGCCAGAGTACATGATGTCAGCTGAGAGGGGAAAACAGAATTAAAACACACGTCACACCTTAATTCAACTAACACAGCAGCAAAAACAGAAGTTATAGTGTTGATATGTAGTGTTTATTACCTCCTTTGCGTCCAGACTGCATCATCATACGACGACGGACAGTGTCGAAGGGGTAGGACACAAGACCGGCGACCGCAGTCACAGACTGAGCGATCATCCAGCTGACAACAATGTGTGTGTTCTTGGGGTCGGGGAGCATGCCTGTAGGAGAAACGTCAATCAGAAGGGTTAACTAAAGTTTCAAAGCGTCCACAGAGACAAAATACACCAAGTCTGATCATGAAAACTCACCCTTCGCTGTGTCGTAGACGCCAAAGTAAGCAGCTCTGTAGATAATGATGCCCTGCACTGACACGCTGAAGCCCTGGTACAGACCCCTGACGCCATCAGACTTGGTAATCTTCACCAAGCAGTCTCCCAGGCCTTTGAACTCACGCTCCATCCCGGCTTTGCCGACATCGGCGGCCAGACGTGTTCTGGCGAAGTCGAGGGGGTACACAAAACACAGTGACGTGGCTCCGGCGGCGCCACCAGACGCCAGGTTACCCGCAAAGTATCTCCAGAACTGTGTGCGCTTGTCCACGCCGTCGAGGAAAATCTTCTTGTACTTGTCCTTGAAAGCAAAGTTGAGGGCCTGAGTGGGGAAGTATCGGATGACGTTGGCCAGGTTGCCTCTCCAGAACGAGAGGAAGCCCTGCTCTTTGGGGATACGGATGACACAGTCGACGATGCCCTTGTACTGCTTGTCAGCTGTAATCTGTTTGCTGGCATGTTGTACCTGTAATTAAAGCAGAGATACGGGAGATTTAGAGATTATTTTTATTCCTTGGCTTTAAATTAAGAAACACAGCTGCTTTATTTTATCGTCATTTTACATTTTAAGCTGGTCTCTGTGTGTTTTTTACATTTTTTTGTTGTTATTTTTTTGACTTTTCAATAAATCGGAGTGAAACTGGATCATAAAATTAAGAAGAAGGCAGGACAAGCAGATCAAGTTTGACATAACCTATCTAATAAGCATCTACCTTCAACCTGTTAACCCTCTACCTCATCTAATCATTACTCCCATGACACATTTGCATCCATGTGCCAGAGTACAACTCTGATGGCCTCCATTCAACAATTCACAGCCCCTCCTCCTCCTCCTCATGCTGCTGCTGCTGCTGCTGAGCCCAGGCCCAATGCAGCAGTGGACTGACATGGCGCAAACCTTCCAGTGACCTTGGCTGCTTGTTGTCAGGCCAAACTAAAGACCTGTCCTGGTACATGAGCACGGTTTGAGCACGTAGTCACAGTGGATGGTCACGTCTGGCTTTTGTAACAGGCTGTGTTTATGCCTGGTGAGACTGCAGCTTGCTGGCCGGTGCATTACGTAACAGGTCTGATGCGCCTCGATTGTGCTGTGCCTGCAGCAGTCTCTGACAGAGCTGCCCCGGTTTACCATGTTTAGACTCTTCATCTCCTGCTCTTAACAATGCAGCATCTGCACACAATGTCCTTTATCACTATGTTTCATTACATGTGGTTAAACACGCCCTCCATGCCTGAGAAATGGCTGCAACACACCGCTGCACACTGACATCACGAGTTGAGTGCTGCAGACACGAGCAGGCAGCATCTGATTAAAGTGTCAGCAGGAATAAAGCTGTGATCTCTCACCTGCAGGAGAAGCTTGACTCTCTCGATGGGGGCTACAGCTGTTTTGGAGATGGCAGCGGCGATACCACCGGCCAAGAAGTCCTTGGCGAAGGAAATAGCTGTCTCACTCATCTTCAGGTGTTATCAGGCACCGTCCCGCTGCTTGTGTCGGTGGGGTTTGCCGGTGGAGTTGAAATGGCCGACTCCTATCTGGAAGAGAGGGGATTTAAGAAGACTGAACGCGAGAGAAACCGTGAACTTCGACTCTCGCCTCTGATTGGCTGTCCGCTGGGGATGTGGGCGGGGTTAATTGGTGTCCTTTGATTCAGATTTGGTGCTCTGTCTCATCACTCAAATGCAGTCCTAACAAGACCAAAAAGTTTGTCTCGTGACATGAAGTTGATCATTTATTCTGATTAGATCTCACCACACCGGAAGTGTTGAGTTGTTTAATTAAGTTTTTGGATCAGATTTGGCTCAGTGACGTGTCAGATGTCAGTTTGAGGCAGCTGAGGCCGAGAGGCTGGGTAAAGGTCATCCCATCTGTTAATGTCCTTTGACTGTCACTCAGTTTCCCACACTGTGGAGGAGCACATGATGGAATCAGCTGACAAACCGTGTGTCAGCAGACTGATTCAGCCATGTTAAAGCTGTAATGTGAAGGATTTAGGAGCATCAATCAGCAAGAATGACATATTAATATTCATGACTACATTTTCATCAGTGTATAAGCACATGAAAACAAGAATTGCGTGGTCTCATTACCGTGGAATGAGCTGTTTGTAAAGTTACAACACGGTATGATTTATGGACACACCAATTCCAGTAGATCCAGGAATTTTTTCTCCTAGGAAATGTTACAAATTTGAAACTAAATTTAGGAAATATATTGATATAGCTCTTGCTGTTTCCAGGACATGTACTGCATTAACCTGGAAGTCAGATTCCCCCCTCTCTGTATCAAAGTGGACATCAGAAATGATGATTTATATGCCTCTAGAGAATCACCTATGCCCTGAAAAACAGATATGATGCCTTTTTAAAGATTTGGCAGCCTTTCATTGAATATATAGAAACATTACCTTTAGCAGCTGTGGACTCGCTGTAACCTCTGAACTGGCTCCACTGTAAGCTGATAGTAACATCCAGGTACAATGTACAATGTTTTTGTGAGATGTGTCTTTATTTTGTTTTTTAGAGGGAATAAGTTGTGATGTTCATGCTTAATTTTAAGACTTAAGATATTAAAAAATATATATATATGTTTTATACATATATATATATCTACATAGGGACTGGCTCCTCTTCCATGGAGTTTGCCATCTTGGTAGCCCAGAACAGACAAACCAAACACTGGCTTTATACAGGGCCATTCACGTCTTCGTGTCGGCTACTTTACTTCTCCTACTTTAGGAATACTCTCTTTGCCTGGGGGCCACTTTTACACATGTCAGGAGGTCAGGGGCCAGTCGAAGCAACCCGCATAGGTCAGGCGTACACAGGGGCACTTCAAGGATTTGAGGACATTCAGACCTCTGTCTGGGTGTCCTGGGGAAATCCTCCCCTGTCTCTCTTTTTTGATTAACAAACATATAAAGTACAAGAAGAATTCCCAGTGTGAATTAATTTCTGTTCTTTGTAAATTAGAAAATGGTTTGGAGGGAGGGGGGGCACCTGGCATCCTATCAGGCTGTAACTTGAGTATCTCTGTCCTACATGCGTGGTACATGAGAGAAACTTTAGTTCTATAATCTTACAGCTAGATGCCACTAAATCCTACACACTGTACTTTTAATTTAAATACAAAGTCAGTCTGATTTATATCTTATTAGAACAGCTTCCTGGTCATTTAACACAAGATTTTAATTTAAAACATTTTACACTAACAGACATCAAATTGCACTCTTGCTACAGAACAAAAAGTGGAGTCATACACTTTTGTAAATGTCAAAAATTAAGAAAAAAAACCCACTCACCATCGTGAACATAGATAAAAGATAGTCGACCTTAGTAACAAGGCTGGTTCAGCTAGATGGTAAGTAAATATAATCTGTGTTATAAAACTGTCAAAAGTATTGATTCTTTTTGGACCACACGTTTCAGATAATGCAATAATTGTATAATAATTTGTGCAATAATTCAACTGCAGTAATACTCTATTCTACTATTACTCTAATTTATTCCTACTGCTCTTCCATTTATATTTAACATATGATGCACATACTTGTACATATTTTTTCTTGTTTATATTTATATAAAGCTGAAGGATAACACACTTTCGTATTTTTACATAGATCTTATTTTCTGTTTCCTATCATTCTCTAAGCTCATGTTTGAGAGCAACTGTAACAGTATATCTGATATATTTGATCGTATGTAAAGTACTGAAGCTATAAAAACAACAGATCTAAAAGCAATAATAATGTTATCATGACATAAAGAATGTGTAGGCCTACAAGGTAGGGAAAACATTTAAGATTAGTAATAGTAATGTTCATTAGCATTAACCTTATTACAGATTTGTTGGTATGTGCTCCACGACTTTATCTGCACTGAGACTGTGTGTAAATTAATTTTAAAAATGTACGCAGAGGACTTTTTTCTTTTTGCCCTTGCGTCATATATGGTTAATTTAATACCAGTGTTGTTTCCAAGTTTAACATTAAATCCTGACAACATTACTGTGCAATATATAAAAAAAACATACAAAAGAGCATCTTTGGACTGATAAATGTATCGGTGAAGTTTTAATGTTGTAAGCACATTCCTTCCTTCACAATCCATGTTAGCACATATACACGATTGATCATGAGCTACTCCAACTCCTGTAGCATCAAATTTTTTACATTCATTATGCATTAAAAATATAATATATCACACAAGTAGCTTAAAAGAGCATTGCAACCTATTTGGAAAAAAAAACTACAGTATGGCACTATTTGATGTCAACAACTGAAATAAGCTAAAAAATAAATAGTTAACAATAAAGGCACATAGTATTTGGTTAAAAACATTCAAGAAAAGACATCAAGAGTGAGGGAACAATTCATAAACAAATAATACTGTCAGATAAAATAACAATAAGCGTTTTCGGACCAAACAGTTCTGCAGACGCCCTGAGAGGGACTGACCACTTGGGGTCTCCTTCAAGAACTACACACCTTCAGGGGATTTTTTTCTGTGTGCATTCTCATTGCCAATAGATAAGGTGAAGTGATGTGTTGGAGGCCGGGTGGTGGTTGGTATCGCACAGGCCCCCAGCAAGTGTGCCTGGCTTTGAAGCCAATTTTCATAGTGGCCAAAGAGTGTGATTACACCATCACGTGACGCCATGTGGCACAAAAATACTTTTTCTCATAAACTTAATTGGCGTATAAGACATCTGTAAATCAGTGGATACATTTTTTTAGCATCACAACCCTTGAGAAATGTCTTGTTTCACTGTCAGAATTTTATCAATTTGTTCTGGTGACATTTTAAAAGTCTAGAATAGCTGCATGATTTAATCATTTTATCTCCATTCAAGTAAGAGGAGCGCTTAATGGGAGGTAGCCTGAAGTCTCGAGTGCGCCTGCTCTGTGGGCCACACAGTGTAGAAGCAGCGCTGATCATCCCGGTTATTTTATATTAGGCTGTGGCATTTTTTGGGCTTCTCAGCAATTTTCATAGAAATTAACGAGGCCTTGCCTCCAATACTGTATCCAGTTCTCTTTATACATTCATGGTATAGCACTGTCACTTTCTCTTGATGAGTCAAAATCGCATTGCATTTCCATGGTCACATATGTGCTCAGTAAAGCCTGAACTTCACGGTCGGTCCATTGGTCCGTGTTTTGTACCTTTTTTTTTTTAGTTGTGAGCTGTTTACACGACTAACGTTTTTTTCAAAACGCCAGTTGCCTGTGTTGCATGTTGCGGCTCATGTATTCGAACAATCATTGCACACTTACATCCGGAACAATAAACTTACATCGCTCATTGTTCCTCTTGTGCTGGAAGTTCTCCTACTCTGTAATCTGAGTTTAAAAGTCCCTCAAAATGGCATTATATGAACTATGATTGTTCCTGGTTGATTCGGTGCGAACATCACAAAAGCCCCTTTTACACTGCCTCTCTAAGGCAGGAATTTCACCCCATTGCCGCCTTGCCGTTCTGTATAAAAGGTACAATCATTGAATGGGAACAGAGTGGTCTCGCCTTTAAACAGTCATTGGACAGCCAGCAGAACGGGATCATGGGCAGCACTGGTGTGACATTTTGACGACATGTTATACATGCAACCCACCGGAGGAGATTTAAAGAGAAGCTACTAGCAGTTAGCAGCTAACTCATAGAAGAAGAACAGCGGCCATGAATGTCCACAAATTGGGAAAACAATGAGGTTTGGGAGCTCCTTAAGCTCTGAGCAGAGGATGACATCAGCCGTCATATAACAGGGCTGGTAAATGATTGTTACTGCCATGTTGTGCCATTGTTATTGTTTATAAAGCACTTCTGATGCATATGTTATATGTCACACTAGAGGCTGACGCTGTTTTGTTACATGTCATGCCTGTAATACCTCTTTTGATTCCATGATGTCGGCATGCTGTCTGAAATTACACACTGGAGCAGCATGATGTTGCTGTTGTTTGGTTCTGTGTAAAAATGCCAAGGCGGCATGAAGAAGGGACCTCGTAGGGGTCCAAAAACACCTAATGTTTGAAAGAGAGGTAGACTGTTGCTGCTGACAGGACATAATGTAAAAGCACATTTACTCTGTCTGTGAGGACATGAAACCTGAAATGATATGTAATTATTACAGATACAAGACTATGAAGTATTTCGTTTTGCTGGTCAAGAGTGGTCAGCAGTCAACGTTTTTCAAAAGACTCCTTCTTCTTCTTCTTCTTCTTCTCATGTGAAGTTTCACCAGCGGTTTCCAAAAGACGACCCCCCTGACCCGAAGTTCCTGTTTTTCAAGTAGCGCTTCAGCTCCTCCAGCTCAGACGGCCCGAGGCTCTGGTCGACCCCCGGTGTAAGTTTGTAGCTCAGGGGTGAGACGATGTACCCGTTTCGGTAAAGGCAGACCTGCTTACACATCTCGAAGCAGGTGAAGAGAAGGCCAAAGTAGGGAACAATCTGTGAGGGAATGACGAGAGGTTGAATATAGATGAGTGTCTTTTATAGTGATGTGATTGAACTGACCATAAATACACAGAGACAGAGAGTTGTGGTCTGGTTTGGGTATTGCCTTAAGTATGCAATAAGGGATGGTTTGGATTTTGAAGTTGACTTCTATGAGGTACACAGTCAGTGTATAACCTACAGTAGATGGCGGTCAGCAAACCCCAAGTTTGGAGAAACAATCAGGGGTACCGCCTCGGACGCTAATCAATGTACTGCTGTGGACGGGGCAGCAGCAAAACGTAATTTAGTCACCTAAGTGTACGCTATATTAAGAATATTTTCACAGCTTTACCTTGCTGTCAGACAGCCCTTTCCAACAGGGCACTGAAGCCATTATCTATCCTGTCTTCAAAGCCAGACTCCTTTGACAAAAACAGTAACTTTACCTTGCTAAACACAAGAGCTGCTAGTCTACTACTACCTCAATTTGTTTGTTTGTGTTATTGTGTGACTTTGGTGTTTTAGAGGGTTAGTTTTGGTTCACCAAGGTCACACAATAACACAACAAACTAACTGCTCGAAGCGGCGGTGGACCAGCAGCTCCCGCTCCCGTGTTCTACGAGGTAAAATCACAGCTTTTTTTTTTTTTTTTTTTTTTTTAAAGGAGTCTGGTGGCTTTGAAGAGAGCAGTAACATCTTCACTTCCCTGTCAGAAAGGGCTGTCTGACAGCAGTATAAAGCAGTGAAAATATTCTCAATACAGCATACACATAAACTGATATTGACTGTTTAAGGTGAGCATGATTTTGGGTGACTTAAATTTGTTTTGCCAACACCCCATCCACAGTAGTACATCACTTAGCTTCTGTGGCGGTACTCCTGCCTGCCTATACAAACTAGGGGCAAGCCAACCGCCATCTACTGTAGGTAATACACCGACTATGGATAAGTCCCTCATAAAACCCCACTTCAAAAAATCTGAACTATCCCTTTAATGTGTCCACAACTCATTTTCATTCAGGTTGACATTCTGGAACAATAAGTTGTCCGTGTCAAGATCTTACATTTGTAAAACAACAGCCAACTATCGTGACATTTGCAGCTGAAATAGGAGAGCAGAGCATGCTGTTCCAGAGACAGACTTTGCTCACCTTGCTCGTGATATTAATACTATGAATTACACACTGAACATTGCTTTCCATGACCCCACTCTCCCCTTTGCGTAGGCCATGGGACTCAACTCTCTCAGCATCATAAAGTCACTCATGTTACAGAGCACGTGCACTTATTTCAGTTCCAAACAAAGACAGACAAGACAAAGAGACAAAGAGACAAAGTACACCTGTGCTCTATCCATATGATTGATAGGAAGCACAATCAGATATAAATAATAATAATATAGAGGTGAAATGGTACCTTTATTGTGTTGGCGGTGAGGCCGTTCCACAGTGAGAGGACGCCCTTGTTTTTTACAACCTGTATGAAACAGTCAATCATTCCACTGAAATGGACATCAACGCCACCAAAATGGGGAAGACGGGCACTCTGCGCCTGAGAGAGGAAAGAAAGAGAAAATGAGCTGCAGTGAATCAGCAAAATGTCATTATGTGTCTGTAAAGTAATAACCAGAAAGGTCAAGTGAAGCATGACGAGACAGACAGAACTTGTTGTAATTCAGTGGAAGGTTTAATTAAGTTATATACATGTATATCAGCAGTGGTGCAATGAAGGACAGTTGAGACTCCTGCTCCAATTAGGACTGTTCTGTGATTAAATCTGATACCTGTTACTCTGCGAGTATGTGTGTGTTTATGTTGGAAGGCATCTGCTTATTTAATCAACCTCTCAATTCAACTTTTACAGCAATTAACCAGCACAAATAGACTAAATACAAAATGTATCTAAAAGCACAATAAGCAGCACCATTACAAAATTAGAGGAACACTTCATTCACAAAATGACCATCTGTTTGTCTATTACTCGCCCCGTGTTATCTCGAATTTGTGAAGAAAACTGTTTTACTTGCGTGATTCCACTGTGATCGGAGAATCCAGAAAGGCAAACCTGCTTAATGAATTGAAGTCAGTGGGGACCGTGTTTAACAGCAGCAAAACTATATCAAAACATCTGCTTACAAACTCCCACATAACTCGTGCAGCATAATCCATTTAAAAAACTTGCGAAAAAATGATGCCCAGGGCACACTACTTGTAGGTGGATGTGTTTTAAATCCTGTTTTACTAAAAATCAATGTGAAGTACTGAGCATACAACTGAATAAATGAGACCTGGATTATACTGTAAGTGTTGTATGAGAGTTTATAAAAGGTTTGCTGTTGTTTAACGTGCTCCCTGTTTACTTCAATCCATGAAGAATGTCCACCGTTTTTGGATTCTGCGTTGACCTTGCCTGGGTCCTGACCTTTGATTCCGCCCACTCCACTGAGCTCGAGTTGGACTAACGACTTGACAAGTGTCAGATATCAGGCAACATTCACAGTGGAGGCATGCAAGAAAAGGTTTTCTTCATGAATTCGACGCAGCACATCTTGAGTACTTGATATAAAAAAGGTCATTTTGAGGGTGAAGTATTATTTTAAATATACAGACTAAATAAGTGTATACTAAACACAATGTGGGTGAAGATTCTCAGTCATCAAGGTCATGGTATTCATAAGTGCTATATCGTAGGCAACTGGACTTGCTTGAATTTCTTGAAGACGTTTCACCTCTCATCCAAGAGGCTTCGTCAGTTCTGATAAAGAAGAAGTTCAGAGCTGAAGAGGCCTCTTGGATGAGATGTGAAACATCTTCAAGAAACTCTCGCTAGTCCAGTTGCCTGCGATATAGCACTTATGAATAAACACCATGTTGTCCTTTTGAGAGTTAAGTAAAAAATGTAGGGCTGTTAAAACTCAGTCACAGAGGAGACGAAAATTTGGAAGCAAACCTGGTTAACAGAATATGGAAAATTGCAGAAAAGATATTTAATGTTGTAAGCTAACAGAATATTAAGGCTCAGGAAACAAACTCATGAGATAGTCACACTGTGTCATGTGTGTTTAAGTGGTAACAGACAACTTTTCAACTCCTCCCCCTCCCTAACAAGTGGCCTGTCTGTCAGCACTGCAGTTGCAAAGACAACCAGATTGCTTTCCGTTTTCCTCAGAGCCTGGTAACAACTAACAACACTGCATATTGTTTTTCACAATTACTTTGGTTCCTTATGGGCTGCCATGTCTGTTTCTGGGGATAGTAACTGTAAAGAAGCTCCACTGAAACTTTTTAGCAACTGGACAAGGCTAACGATAGCTACAGGGGAAAACAGAAGCGCTCTCCTATTCCTGTTTTGGTTGCACAGTGGTTGACGCACTTCCTTTGTGCTGTAAATTGAGCCTTCTTTTCCCAAGAGATTGTACCCAGTGGCAGACACAGGGTGCTTTTGGAATCGCATATTTTTTCTTTTTACTTGTAGTAGGTACCACAGCTTGCCCCTAAAAAGTATGTACTGTTGCATGCAGTATGCACACAATCTGTCTCATAACATTACGCCCTGATCTTTAACCATCTTGCTTTTATATCCGTTACCTTGGAGACAAGCTCTTGATCAGCTGTCACACAGCTGTCATCTGTTTGCAGCTCAGCTGACGTGACGTATCGTCCACTGCGCAGAGGATTTTCGGTCAGAATAACGAGAAAAGCATGCTGGCTTGCATACTGCAAAATCAGACTGGATGTGGTAGAATATCCTGGTATTTTTCACATACTATGTATTGGGACAAACTAAATCTTTTTCTGGCATACTCTATCGTATGGTAGTATGGGTATTGGAACACACAGAGAATTGTGCAGTGAAAGTCAGGCTTACAGGGACCTATCTAAATGCAGATGATGTCATTATCCTACAGCCATTAAATTGTGCAATCAGCATTTGCGTCATATTGATAAGTTAAAGCAAAAAACTATTTACACTGTGGCCACACTGACAGCTCTACAGGCTGACTGTTGTGTGATGGAGGAAATGTTTCTCTAGAAGTTTCAAGGTTTCAAGGACACGCAGCCATGAGGGTGTTAGCCTGTTCAAACAGATTCATTTGTCGAGGAAACATTAAGCTAACCAGTGAGTTAAACAACACTTAGCTACTCTAAGCTTCTACAAACATCCTCAGCTGTTTCCCTGTCATCTATTCTCCGCCTGACTTTTAATGTTTAACTCCACAACACAGACAAGAGCTGAAGTTTCGTGATTATGTAACACTGTTCCTTATGGTGAGGTGACAGGGTTGTGATGGTTTGGTGAACTGGACATACACAACTCTCACCTTGCCTGCTGTCTGATAGTAACCGTCTATCTTTGGAGAACTTATCTATAGCTTGTGCAGAGCTGGGACACATTCACATTCCCAGCTGCTGTTGAACCTTGTGGTAGCTAATAATAGGCTGATGAAACCGGATGTAGTATTCTGTCCTCTGCAGCGCCATTGTTCAGCACGTGTCCTCTCAACATTGCAGGACGCATCTCAGACATGATTTCAGGGGAACATTGGGCAGAAGCAATGTGTTTTCCTGTGACCAAAGTGTTTGTATAAACACATATGGTAAAACTCTGGAATCTATAAATAACCATGAGTTTAATTATAATGAAGGTCAAACAGAAAACTTTACTGCTGAGAGTATTTTGATGTCAGAATCGTAACTTTCTCAAAATCATTTACTGATCAGGACAGGCTACATTTAATTTAGAAACACACCCACTGCCCCCATGTGGACTAAACATGGTAATACAGCCAGTACACATGACCTGCTGTGCTGTGCTTTTGATTATAGTTATATCCAAAATATCTCAAGTAAGAATGATGAAAAACATGTGTAAAGAGTCACATTAGATACATTTGAAGAGGATCAGTTGATTAAACTGAAAAATCTATTGAATTATTTCCAGCATTATCCCACTGCAGTGTGATACAGTCACATAGAGAGCTTTCTAGAAATCTTCCTGTTTAATGTTTCCCTTTAAAAGACCATGAAAAAACTTATGGCCAAAATGTGAAGTTGACCAAGAGCCTAATGACCACTAGTTGACTGGAGCTGGAACTAATAATTGAATAACTGAGTACTACTAACTATTCAATTATTCACCAACTATTTTGATAATTGATTAATCAGTTTTAAGTTTGTTTTTTAAAGAAAAAAAGAGTCAAAAGTCTCTGAATTCAGCTTTTTAAATGTGAATATTTCTGGTTTCTGTGTTCCTCTGTGACAGTAAACTAAATATCTTTGGGTTGTGGACAAAACAGAGTATTTGAGGATGTCATCTTGGGCTTTGGAAAAAAACTGATGGACGTTCAACCCTTTTCTGACATTTAAGAGACCAAACAAAACTATTAGATCATTGTTGTCATGTTTTTGAACTTGTATTAGTGAGGTTGAACCCAGAAATGTTTTTATACACTCTCTTTTAAGTGTACAATATCACTGATGACATGTTTTTATATATAAATTACTGAAAGAGATCCTTAGTGAGCCCTATGAAGTTATTTTCTGCCTTTGAATACTTAGGTTTAACTCTATCCCCACGGTCAAATCATTTTGATAGTTATCATGACTTATACACTTCTTAAATATTTCAATTTTACACATGTTTTTGAGTTTGTTGTCTGTTCACATATATTGTTTTTAGTCCTCGTCATACATATTTTATAGTCTGCCACTTTATTTACAGGTTTGTCACAATATATACCAATTCTTATTTTTATTCACTGTTGGTTACTTTTCCATTTATGTGACATTGAATCTTTTTTCTTGTTACTACATATGCTACTTATTTAAAGTATATATTTATGTCATTTTATTTCTGTCAATGTGTTTTTTTGTCTAGTAGGGCTACACCAATGCATCAGGTGACCTGTGTCACATGAGCTCTTAACTTGCACAGCTGTTTCCAGTGCATTTTACATCCTGATGAAGACTCTCTGGTCGAAATGTGCAGGTTATTCATGTATTAATTAAGGATTTTTAACTACAGTCAGAGTGCCACAGATGCATTTTTGGACTGCCTGCCTGTACTGTGGACTTTAACACTGAATGAACTGGCCAGTCGTTGTTTTTTATCTGCAAGTGACTCTTTTTTATCTCCAAGTGTCTCCTTCCTTGAACTTCAGAGTCTTAACCCAGTGCAGCACTCCTCATTTTTTCTTCAACTGATCGATTTATTGAGAAAATAATGAACAGATTAATTGACATAAAAAAAAATGTTAGTTGCAGCCCTTGTTGACTGAATGACTTAAAGCAGACAACTCTATTCAATTTTGTTGTCATGTGTATTTGAGTTAACCACAAGTTGGCAAATGAGGTTTTGCCTGATGAAGGTCCAGTTACCAAAATGTCACAGCATTATTTTTGCAAGTTGGACAGTGTGCCAGAGTTTTTCCCTCTCCTATGCACCTGTTTGGAAATAGTACTCTTTTGTTATGTGTATTTGAAATACCACAATTATTCAGTCAATTAGTCGATCTACAGAAAATTAACTGGCAACTATTTTTTCAAATAACGGAATAAACATTTTAGTGAATTTTTAAGCAAAGAACAAAACATTTGCTGGTTTTTATGCTTCTTAAATGTGAGAATTTGATTTGTTTTACCATTATCTGACATTTTATCATCTTGAGTTAGATTTCTGAAGATGTCAATGTTTTTGATTGACCTGGTTACGAGATGAACTCTTTTAAACTTCTCTTCTGAGTTGTGAGTTCCTTGTGCTTTACTTCCCTTTTATTCTGTCTCTTTTTGAGTTGGCTGTAACTGTGTGTTTTTATTTAGCCTGCCTGTCTTAATCTCAATGGGACTCTCCCGGTTAATTAAAAATACATTTAAAAAAATGTATTGACAAAACAATAAATCAAGAATATAATGGACAGATTAATAAATTATGAAAGTAATCATTTGTTGCAGCCCTAATGCATATTATTTAATTATTTATGTTCCTATTTGAATGACTGATGTTTTTTTTTTCATTCATGTAATTTCTATTTGTAACATGTGTCTGTTTCAGTTCTCCTCTGAAACATGACCTCCATGGAGGAAGTGAAGTGTTCTGGTGTTACATTACCTGCATCTTCCGTTTTACAGTTTCAAACGGGTAGGAGAGGGTCTGGGCCACTCCGGCTGCGAGACAGCCATTAATGAAGTTCTGCAGGGGAGTGAAGCGAAAAGGAGGCTCCTGCCAGAGTTTGTCCAGGTTCATGTAGACTGCATAGCATCCGACAGAAAAGGGAAACGCACCTGCAGACAGATGAAACATACTTAAAGTTATCATAAATGAAATGTGTGCAGATAACAATGGGAGGACTGCAGGCAGAAACCCTTATCAGGTGGAACAGAAATGCCTTTAAAGAGAAGTGTGTATGAAGTATTTTGGAGCACCAGAAGAATGACATGACTGACATGAATTTTCAAACACACCCAGTAAAGTGAGGGAAAAGCCCCTGTAGAGAGCGAGCAGCCCTTCGTTGCTGTAGATCTTTGAGAGAGTGTGAACTACGCCGATGTACGTGCGCTGTCTGCAGTTCTGAGCGATGAGCCTGGTTTCTGCCATCTCCAGAGGGTACGTGGTCAGAGCAGCAGCGACGCCCGCCAGTCCACCTGCGAATATGGCTCTCCACTGAGAGATGAAGCCCACTTCATCCATGTGAAGGTGGACTATCCTGGACACAGAGGAAGGGAGAAATGAACGACACTTACATGAAGCTCAGTCAGGAAGACAATACTTTTCATATTCAGGCTCACCCTGCCATTCACTCCTTACACAAATGCTCACGCACTATCTCCAGGTGTCATTGTCTGGGCAGGTCAACTGAGTCATCAGCTGATTCACAATCAACCAGTACCACAACAACACACCTTCTCCATCAGCCTATCATCTTACTGCTCCTCATTTTAAATATGGTTCTTTCCCTGCTGTAGTTCTTTCTTGCCACTGTCGTGCGCACCCTCCACCTACTAGTCACTGCCTAGTCTTTACAGACTCATCAGCCTCATCTGCCACAGCAGTCAGCAGCCTCAGAGGTGGCAGCCAACACTATATTTCATATTAAATATTATCATTACTTCGTCTTTCTGTCTCTCCTGATTGAACTGTACAGACTGGGTAGTTTGCTGGCATCATATGACAGATGGAGGATTTTCAGTGCACACCTTCTGTTTACGTTTGATGCTTTATTTGCTGTCAGTGCTTTGTTTCTGGTTTCCTAATTTACTGCGGATCTGACCTTTGTACAACCTATTATTTTGGATAGATGCGTGTCGAGACAGTGAGTTGATGGATCATTTCCGGGGTCAAGCTTGTCAAGTGTGAGTATTTGCTGCTGTACTGTGTTTAAGTGTAGTGGAATTTGGGCTGAAACGCTTGTTTAAGCCCATTTTCATTATCTCTTAAGCTGTTGATGATGTTTGTGATTACATCATACATTAGTCAGAGATGTAACAAAACAACAGCAACAAAAAATAAATTAATAAATCAAGAAGCGAAAAATGCCCTTCAAATGTTCTCAGAACCCAAGATTTAAATAACTTGTTTTATGTGACCAAGATTCCAAAAACACAAATTATTTTATCATTTTTTCTCAATTGACTAACCACTTCAGCTCTGAAATAGATTTATTTTGGTTTGGCACTACTGGTTGGAAAGAAGAAAAAAAAATCAATTAAAAAAAACAATTTTAAAAATGTTAAAAAAAACATATTCAATTAAAATAAATTTAATTAAATTTACAAAACAAAATACAATAAAATTAAATGTTACCTTCGGCTCAGGAAAAGTGTGACAAGCATTTATCATCATCAGACATTTTATTAACTAAACTAGAAATCATTTATTTAAATATAATAATAATTAAAAATATAATAGAAATTAAAATAATTACTTACAGCTATGGACCTCTCTCTGTGTCCTTAACAAAGCCATTTTTAATATTATTATTATTATTTTTTTTAATGAATGTTACCAGCATCATTTTCATGTTCTCACTTTTGTGTTTTCATGTTTTACAGGTGAAAATAAATAAACCTTAAAGACACCATAACACTGATAACGACAGGTCAAACTGTGAGTGATAAGAAACTGATACTGTTGTGGTCACGTTTCAGTCACCTTCACTTCAGGAGCTAATTAATAACTCAGGTCATGTGTGTGTGTGACACAGAGGAAGGGGCTTTATTTCCCTGGAACATGTTGTACAGCAGGCTAAAGGACAGTGGTGTGCCAACCGGATGAGGCGGTGTTCACACGCACACGTGTCCTGAAGCGTGAGAGGACACCTACAGCTCCATACCTGCTGACTGACTGCAGCAGCCTCACTACACTCAGTAAATATTTATGACTGGGAGAGGGGTTACTGTGAACACGGCTGCTGCTGCTGCTCTGCATGTTTATGTTTCTAACATGTCACCGCATGTTTTGTCCGGCAGTAACCCGGCAGACGTTAAAGGGGGCTGTTTGCCCTGAGTGCAGCCTCACAGGTAGCACTGCAGCTCATCGTGGGAACACAATGTCCTCTTTCCAAAGACTGTCAAACTTTAACCATTCACAGTTTATTTATGAACATATTTGTGTGTGTGTGTGTGTGTGTGTGTGTGTGTAGTTAAGCCTACAGCTAACACAAATTTTAATAATAAATTCTTTTATATAAATAATATAATATCATAGAATATAATTGTTCTTTTTACTATATTTGTGTGTCATTCTGTTATTGTGCGGTTGTTTTCTTATGTGCTATATAAATAAACTTAATTTGATTATTATTTTTTGACTTAAATAATGTTTGGTAAAATGTTATTAATCCGTTAAAAAAAAAAAAAAGCCAACTACGACAGAGCCCAAGTTATCATATAATTTACCTTTTTTTTTTTTTTTTGTCCAACCAACATCCTGAACCAAAAGTTATTCAATTTACAATCATAGAAGACAAAGAAAAGCAGCAAATATTCACATTTGAGTGGCTGGTTACAGCTTTTTTGTTTTGTTTTGTTTTGTCATTTTGGCTTCGAAGAATTAATTAAATGGTTTGATGATTATCAAAGTAAGTACAAACAATTGATTGATTAAATTATTATTCAATCTCTAGAAAAAATACTCAACAAGTGATAATCCATTCATTGTTAATGTCTTTTTTGCAAGCAAGCAACAGCTAAACCGTGTTTTTCTGATACTTCTCTTTGATTTCTAGTCACAGTAAACTAAAACATAGTTGGATTTGTACTGTTGTTAAGAGGAAATAAGGAATCAGAATGTGACATCTTGATGAATGAATGAATGAATGGAGATTCATGAATTGAGGCAGATTGATTGAATTAAGTTATTTCCCTTAAAATAACTACTTATTATTATTAGTATTACTATTGTTGTTGTTGTTATTCTTATTTATTTTTTAAATTGATTAGTCATCTAATTAGTTTAAATAAAATGCTGTAATTACTGTGGGTGGACCAAGAAATACAACAGATTACCTGTGAGACAAAGCTCAGGGTGTAACCACCCCTCCATTTTAAATATCGACTGAGCAGATGCAGCGCTCTGATTGGCTGATAATAGAAGGTGCGACTCGTACGCTAAAACAGGAAGTACATGTTTAGCTGCACTGATGAAAGTAAACAGACCATTTAAACGAGCCACTTCTACTTATTTTATCCCGTCAAGTGTTTAAAATCAACGTGTTAGTCGCTTATTCCTCTACTGAGGTTTATATGTGTCATAAATATGTTTTTAATACTCTTTTACACAGTTCAAAACAAACTTGCTAA
Source organism: Cephalopholis sonnerati (assembly GCA_019142605.1). NCBI lineage: Eukaryota > Metazoa > Chordata > Actinopteri > Perciformes > Serranidae > Cephalopholis > Cephalopholis sonnerati. Next base: position 33,600,502 of record JAGQAX010000004.1, on the reverse strand, counting down.
GTCAACGTCAGCTGACCAAGATGGCTAACGAGCTAATTTAGCATAAACACTGAGCTAAACACAGATGAAAACATCCACAGATGTTTTAAAGTCGAAACAACGTGAGACAAAATAATACAATTTAAAGTTTACTTACTTTTTGTATGTTGTGAGGTGGACTGCGGTGTAAGGGAACAACCGAAGACAAGAGGCGAGGTTTCCTTTCCAAAATCCTCGAAGTCCCTCATTTTGGTAGATGAGGAGAAAACTCTGCCAGAAACCTCTCTTACTGTGAAACGTGCCCACCTGGCTTTTAATTTTAACCACCTCCAATGGCGACGTGACGGTTTTACTGAAGACCCCGGCGAAACCGACGCACATGAAGCTCTGAGAACTGGTCAGCCTGTTGTCTTTTTTAACAGAGGCCATCACTGTCCGGCCCTCCGCTGGACTGTCCGCTTCCTGAGATGGTGTCTGTCTTCTCCGAGGGACAGGACAGGGTCTGTGTGTGCAGGTTAGACATCTAACTGAGGAGACAGAGGATGTATCCGTCTCCTGTCCCGACCAGCTGTGTTATGTGACGACACCACGTCACGTTGACCGGTGCAGGAGGTGAGCTGCAGTCACGTCTCGGTGACACCAGAGGGCGCTGTTTGACCACAGAAAATACATTATCACACACAGTAGGCTGATGTCAGGTGATAGAGGACACCTTTTGGTATATCACCAAGCAAACCACCTAAAATTCTGCAGGCTACCTTAAGTGTTGCTTTCAAAGCTTGTTATATATCTCTGCTATATTTCTATAAAGAAAATATTTTGCCAAGTAAAATAATTTAGAAACTTTCGACCCTCAAAAACATCAAGAACCCCTACTTTACTCCAACAATATGTTCAGGTAAAATGGGACCATCATGTTTGTTTTTAAAGTGGTTATATCCATTTATGAATACAGCCATTATTGCCGTAAATCATTACCGAATCTGACTATTTATTTAAAAAGATTGTCCAAAATTTCTGCCACACTTCCCCTGTTTGTTCTTCTGGCTGTTACCTTGATGACATATAGTCTACGATGGAGTTGTGTGTGTGCACCTGTGCAAGTAACAATGATGTATAATTCTGGACTATCGTTCAAAGTTCAAATTTATTGTCCTATACATTAAAAAAATACAGTGTACACTCAGTGTAATGAAATACTTTATGCCCTGGCTCTCTCTCAGCCATTAAAACCTATAAATAATACAATAAATAAAAATAAAATAACAACATATACTTGAGATAATAGCAGCATATAATACAACAGCAGCATATATTAAACATAAATAATCCACAGCATCCACAGTCCTTAAGTGCTCCTGTTCAGTGGGCTGACTCCCTGGAGGTTAAAACTATCTAACAGGCAGGATACCAGGCTGACAGAGACTCACTGTATCATCTTTAATATTTTATCAGTGATAAAAATACTACAAATGTCTGTAGTAGGCGATGACAGGGGGGCACACAGTAGCATAAGTAATAATTCTGTGACACCTGGAAGCTTAAAAACATTCTGATTTCACTTCAGAAAAATGTGCTGTTTAATTTTTGTTTGTTTGTTTTTTTGTCCCATTTTACCTAAATGCATGAAGTGGTCAAAACCCCGTACCATAACAAGTAAAATATACTGTGATAATACTTCGATTATAAGTCAAACAGTCCCAAATTAGGGTCGTCTTGGTGATTAATTTAATAGTTGACAACTAATAAATTAATCACCTTACGTCTTAAATGTAGAGCAGTAGATATATAAAGTGACATAAAATGGAAATTGTCAAGTAAAGTGCAATAATCTCAAACTGTACTATGATAAATAGTTACCTTCCACTACGGCTTATTTAAAAATAAAAAAATCACATAATAGATAACAACCTTTAAATTTAAAAACAATGATTATCAGTATTTCCTGTGTGCACATGGTGTTTACTTGGATAAATGTTAAACAGGTTCATTTATTTTCAGAAATTTGCCTTTTTGTATTTTGACATTTGTCATGTGCAATGATCTGTTATTGACCTGAGACAAATTTGACCCCATGCACAGTGGTATAGTTTGAAAGGCGTTGCCAAACATGCAGTGAAATTGACTCAGTACATCCTTATAAGGTAACAGACGCCTCACTGAATAATTTAACATGTTTGTCTAGTTTCAAAATATGATTTGATTTAGACAGAGGTTTTTAAGAGCAGCAGTGGTACATTTGGTGATTCCATTTGTGAGACTATACTTTTTGTTGAACTCAATTTCTAGTGAATATTGTACGTTTTACTCTAACATATTGAGAAACCTGGTGACACAGGCAGCGCTATATGTAGCTGTTCAACCAGAAATGTCATTAAAATTTATCTTGAAGCTCATATCTGCAGAAATGTATCAGTGTTGTGGCTGCAGAGATAACAGTGGAGGAAGTGAAACTTGTGGTCAGCTCACTTTTATCTTTTTGTCACTGTCTTACTTCCAGTAAATAAGAAACAGTGCAGCAGTTGAAATACTTTAGTTAACCCAGTCCTTAAATCTTCAAGCGACCTCTTGACAGGCACCCTTGAGGACCTCTCTGGTGACCACATATTTTGGGCAGACTGACAACTTTGTCAATAGGTGGCGCAGTACTCTAACTTTTTGATTTTGTCCACATGGCAACTGGGGGTGAAAGAACTATGAGAATATCTCACTCTGATAGAGGTGGGGTTTGGGTTAAAAACTGCTTGACTAAAAATACACAAGTATATCTTTGGTTACGTTAAGTAGCAGTTAAATGTGTGTGTTTTTGTCAGATGGGTAATTTAGAGAAAAGTCTTCTTTTAAAGAATCTTCTGGCCAAAATAGCAGGACATTACCTTAATATATTGATACTTAAGTGCACTTCCAACCAACTTCCTGTTCATAGATGCTCTGAGTGAAATAGGGGAGAACTTTGGGGTTTGGTTCAAAGCAAACACAGTTGTAATATCCTCCTTTTTTCATCTGCAGTGACACAGTCAGCATGTTTCTGCACCAGCCAGCTAAATTCTTTATTTTCTTTATTGTACCACTACTGTCTAACTGCATTAATCAGCAGGGCTTTGTTATCGCTGTCTTGTTTCAGCACCATGTTTGTTTTCCTCCTCGTCTTGGCCTTCCAGGAGCGCCTCCCTCCCCTGCCGGGCTGACAACCTCAGATGCATGCGAGGAGCCCACCTTCTGTCTGCGGCTGGACCACTTGGCTCCTTCACAAAGGCTTTCTGGAATAACAGAGCCAACCAGAGGAAATGACAGCCTGATCACAAGCCCTCGCTCCCCCTCTGGCTGCCTACTGGGGGTGGAAAAGGCCGTGTCTGTGTGTGTGAAAGGGACGCTGGCTTTCACCTCTGAAAACTGAAGGAACACTTTCGATGCAGTGGAGGTAATTACAGTGAGGGTTCGGGAACAAGTGCAGAACTTGTTTCAGCCTTGAGATGTGCTGAGACTGAAGTTAGAGCTCATATTGGTGACTCAGGCAACCTGACTACTGTTTTAAAGTTCAGGGGTGTTTGAATCATGTTACAAGCAAATCAGTACACTTTTGAAAGCCAGGATGATTGGCTGGTCGGAGGAGCTAACATCCTAACTGGACTCCAACTGAAGAATGTCAGAGTAGATATACATATTTGCTCCAAAGAGCAATAAAAGTCTTTCAAATGCTTTGAAAATTCTTTGAACTCACTGTCATATGTGTTGGTTTGTGATACACGAGATAATAGGACGTCTTTCTTTAAAGATAAGTGGTGTTGTATCTTATCAATTAATGCTTCAGCAATCAAACAGGACACCACCAAGAATCTGCTGCCACTCTGTCTCCTCTGCTGTCCTTCCTCTGCCTTCACCCACCAGTATTCATAGAGAACACACATAGAGCACTGCCCTCTTCCTGTATGTATATCCCCCCTCCTGAATGAGAACTTCCTCCACGCAGCAGAGTAGTGCGGGAGCAGCCTGTGTGCCTTTGTGTCTCTGGGACTGGCACGTAGCAGTAGGTGTAGGCTGGCTGAGGCATTGTCATTCCCTGGGTGTCATGCGCAAGTCAACCCTTGATCTCCCACTTTGAAGTGCATTGCTGGAGGAGAGCAGTCTGTGAGTCAGCAGTCAGCAGAGGGCGCCCGATAACCAGGGAGGCTGCACGGGGGCCCTGAGTCGCTGTCATCCTCTCACAGACTGGTGCAATAAAATTCTCACCTCATTATCTGAGACAGTCACATCACAGGCTTGTGTTGGCAGGGGAGGGGAAAGGGAAGAAAGGCTGGGGGTGGGGGGTGGGGAACAGGCTGGGGTGGGTGACACCAGAGTCTGTCTGTATGTGAGTGTGTCTTCTTTTAAAAGGGTGGGGGGTGTGTTGGTGAGAAAAATCAGGCATAAGTACAATTCACTGTGGCACCATGTTGACACCTCCACCAGCGAGGCTCAGGCCAAACTGCTCGGCTCACTTAACAGGACTGAGAGACTTGTTATGCATAAGAGGCTAATTTTGAATTAATGGTTTCTGTGATGGGTTGAACTGTGAAAGGTTGTCAGGGTTTGTTAGGAATAATAAATGCAATGTTGCACCTCATTACTGGCAACAGTGTTTATTACAACAAACACTGAAACTGCTGTTATCTCAGCCCTGTAGACCAGTAAACGTGCTTAAACACAGTGTATAAAGTGTCACATCTGCTGAAAACATGAGGCCTTAATGAGCTAATTTGTGTAATGATGGTTTAAAGGGCTAATCTGTAAATTATTTTACTAATGTGCACGATTGGGGAAGCTACTTTGAAAGCTTTGCATGCTACTTCTCACTGAAAAAGTTGCACTACAGCAGAGCTACCCTCGGGAGGAATGTAGTTTGGTTAACTAAAACTACTTCAGAAAGGCAGTTCAACTACTTTGTTGAAAAAATCAAATTGACAATGTACATGTAATACAAATGATAACAAAATATATTAAAAAATAGTCACATACCAGAATTAAAAACCACTCAGTTGAGTTTATTGCAAGTGTCCACTTGTTCTCAGGTCGTACATAATATGGAATCGACTATCTTGGCCGACTGTGGAGGCTAAACTAAAATCTAGTCTTTTGTTATTCATGCATACTGTCATCCTAAAAAATACACCTCAGTTTTTTGGTGATAAACTATGATATAGTGGATTTTGTCATGGGTATGTGGCACATCAAGTGAGCACTGGTCCTCTGGTGGCACCAAGTCCACTAACAAATTTCATGATGAGAACCGTTCTTTATAGACGGGTCTCAGCTTGGAATGAGCTCCCTACCAGCATTAGACATATTAATAATAGATTTTCCTTCAAGAATAGAATAGAATAGAAAGAACTTTATTCATCCCAAAGGGATATTCAGCTGTCCAGCGGTTCATAAAAGACAAAAAACAAAATAAAATACATTTAAAAAAGTGCACAAGTAGAGAGTAAATTTTCAACAACAACAACAACAAAAAAATTAATTTAATTTAATTTAATTTAATTTAATTTTGTATTTGGTACAGTGAAGTTGTGACGATTTTTTTTTTTTTTTTTTACTAATTTTTTGTCTTATTTTTGGACTGATATTGAATGTTATTGTCTCACTGACACTGTGTGATTTTAAATTGATATATTTTTAATGCTGTGTTGTGCATGGACCCCAGGAAGACTAGCGACCACTTTGTGGAAGCTAATGGGGATCAAAATAAAGAAGAAAGAAGAGAGAATAGATTAAAAAAAAGTATCCCGTGATTCATGGGAATGTGAAAGGTACAGCAGCTTTGGTTTTATACATGACGTCAATCAGACACCTGCCTCCAGAAACTAGTCCACTGCACCAAGCTGGTAACTTCTAAAATAGCGTGCAACAACTTCTCTGAAGCTTTGTTAATTAATAGCAATAATCAACTCTTATGACTAATTGTGGTCAAATGGGGTTGACGTACAGTAGAGAAGTGATAGTAAAATAAAAATTTAAAAATCCATTCCTTTTACTGCCCAAAATTGTTTTTAGTTTCAAGAGTTGGTTACACAAAAAATGGTGAGTAAATTACTTGAATCACTATGTAAATATGAATGCAGTTCAGCTACCAGCAAGCTACTGCAAAATGTAGCTACACTACTGGTTTAATTACATGTAGTTCACTGCTCCCCAGCACTGCTAATATGGGATAACGTGACCCCATGTGCAGAGACAGTTACGATAGAGTCGTGTAATAAGCTTTAAAAAGATTTGAAACTACATGAACTGGTCTCTCTTCTTGATTTTAAAGCTCTCATAAGTGCAAGGATGAATGAATGGGTTGGTTCTTGTCATTGTGTGTACATGTTCTATTATTTCTACATGTTGCTGTTTATCTTTTATGTTTTTTATTGTGTGGTTGTTTGGCTGTAACTTTTTGTGTGCTGCTGTCTTAGTCAGGTCTCCCTTGTAAAAGAGATTGTCGATCTCAACAGGACTTTCCTGGTTATATATGGGTTGAATAAAGTAAATAAATTTGGTGTTGCTTTTTTAAAAACAGCTAAAATAGAGACTCCTCTGTGTTAGTGTAAATGACAGATTTTTACAAACAGATTAAAACAATCATGACCTGATTCTAAAAATCAATTTAAATTTTGCAAACATGTCATGTTGTTTTTATGTCGTCTCTATCTGCCTTGTTACAACCTAACAAGGAATGATGCATCACCTATTTAGCCAGGATGTAGATGACCAGGAGGCCCATTGTCTGAGAGGATGCAGAGGAGAACTTCTGGCAGCTGGTGCCCCCTTATCTTCCCATGTACAGCCAATAAATCAATATCAAATCTAAGGAACAGGAAGCCAGATGGCCTTCCCACAGCCCACTATAGGCCGGGGCGCTCTCAGGGCCTCCTCGGCTACTGTACCACCGGTGCATGCTGCAGGCCTTTGAAGACATACACATTCAACAAGCAGCTCAATGAATGACTAAAGGGAACAAATAAGCTGTTACGACTCTGCTCAAATCAGTGTTTGTGTTTCCATCCACATCAAAGGCCTCAGTCTGTTTGATATGCAGCCCCCACACCTTGATCCGAGCCATGTTACAGGTAGAGGGGAGGAGCAGTCCATTGAGAAGCGAGAGGGTCATGTGGCTGCTCCCCTCAGCCCCGGCTCGAGGGTAGTTGACCCAGACGAAGGGTCTGGTGGTGTCTCTTGTTCCCCAGGGAGCTATTGCCCCTTACACCCATCACTAGACACATTATTTATTGGGTGGCCTATTGATTACATGCTTTTAAGGAATATTCACAGGAATTCAGAACATTAATCACAAATAGGAAACATCTTGAAGTTAAGAATCAGGACAATATTCACTGAGGTAAAGACAGAGTTGTGTGGTAACTGATGGCTGGCTCGGAGAAAGGCCAGAGAGGTCAGTTACCTAAATACATCCCGCCAGACTCATCTTGATTTCTGTGTAGGCCAGGGGTCAGGTTAAACAGTAGTTTGATTGAATGGCTGTTCACAGGCCAGTGTGAAATGCCAGCTCTATTGCAATGTGGGAGTGGGAAGGAGGGGGTTTCTCTGGCCTTTGTGTGGCCCGCGGTCTTAGAGCACGGACCCATTGTTAAAGGCTGACCAGCCAGCCCCTCAGACTCTCCTTTGCCCTGCTTTGTCTCGAGGAGCGTGACCATTTCCTTCATCCAGGTCAGGGCAGGGTCGTGACTTTGGACACCAGTCCTCCCTGTCTGTCTGCTCGGTCTGCACGCTCATAAATTCATACAATGCTCAGACAGATGCAGGGCTGTCACACGTCAGCGTTATATGTAGCTGAGTCAGAGCAGGTTTCAGTCTTCTGAAACTGAGAAGATGACAGCTAAATGATCAGGTGTCTTTTGATTCAAATTCACAGGAGTGTGAGCCAAAATTATACCAACAACCATAGGTGTAGGTTTCCAGGGAGACACAGGGGACACGTCCCCCTCAATTTTTAGAGCATATCCATTTGTCCGCCCCAATAAAAACATGAAAGTAGCAGAGGACTTTAACTTCAATTCAAGGCATTTACGCCATAAACGGATGCAGAAAAGGCACAAAGTGATGCATAAAAATTCACCAGAATGCAGGAAATGAAATGTTTGATGCTCAAAATATTCTTGTGAAGGGTCCCCAAATCCACTGTTTCCCCACCAGTGTTGCACAAACCATCCTCCCTTGCATACAACACTAGAAATAGAATAATAAAGTGAGACTAACATGGTTCTTTTGCACATTAAAGGTCCAGTTTGTATGAGGTAGGGGCATCTATTGATAACTATGTTTCAATAGTTTATAGTCACCTCAAAGTAAGAATTGTTTTGTTTCTTTTACCTTAGAATGAGCCGTTTATATCTACATATCTATATACAGAGTGAGTCTGCCATGTTTTGTTTTTCAGTAGCACAGAAGTGACAAACCAAACACTGGCTCTAGATGGGGCCATTCATGTTTTTGTGATTATGCCACCGTAGCTCCTCTACACGCTTGGCACACTTGAGAAGTTTCAGTTCTGCCACCTCACCATTAGATGCCACTAAATTTGACACACTAGATCTTTAAACTGATCTACAATTAGTCAACGCATATTTATGATCAATAAAATCTGCGTGGCGAGAGATGTCTCACTTGTGCTTATTTTGCGAGTGTGTAAAACCCAGTGCCACATACACAGAGCTGAGATAACCTCTTTACTGCCCTGAAGTGTCCGAGTTATGCAACTGTGAAGTTTTAGAAAAGTGGACAGTACCCTCCTTCTGTCCCGAGGCTGGACCTGCCTTATCATGGCCTGGCCATCACGCTGATAAGAAGAGGAAAGGCCAAAGGGCCATAAGGGACAGTGTGCTTGGTCCAGGTCAACAGTGTGAGGAGGCTGGACTCAAAGGGGAGGGAAGGCGGACAAGAATATTATCTGATAAGAATCACCGAGGTCTTTTGATCTCGGAGGGGCTGATCCTGGGCTACAGGGTGTCATGCTGGGCGGACGAGCAGAATGACACGGCAGGTACAAACAAGCGAGGCCTTGAAGATCATCTGGGGCTAAGCATATTTACACAGGGAAGACAAGGAAGACTGTCCTGATGCACAAACACACAGGCTTGTTGTCCTTGCTGTAGTAGCATTCTCAACACATTTAGTTCCCAGTTTTTTACCACAAAGCACAAATAATGTTTCATTTTCTGATAATATCAAATGACCTGCATCTGTTTTAAGATGAAGCCATTATTCATAAATTCAAAATCTACAAAGCTGACAGAAGAGAGGCTTGAATGTGGTCTGCTGTGGTTTTGTTCCCTACGTCACTGATTAAAAGCCGTCATGTGGAGGCCAGACAGGACCTGGGGCTGCAGTGCAAGCTGTGGCCTGAACCAAATGCCTCGCTGTACCGCCCAGGGTAAGATGGAGGAGGGATTTTTTTAGCCTGCAGTGGCCAGAGGGGAGGTTAGCAAGCTGCTGCAGAGTTAATGTGTCCTTGGTTTCCCCTTAGCAACAGTTAAAAACAAAAGAGCAAACACATGTAGTTGTATCTAAAGCCCTTCTCTCCTTTACAAAGCAAGGCCCAGTGACATTTAGAACTCAGAAGTAAAAGAAAAGTTTGATTATATTTTTTAAAATTGTCAACATATTTGATAGAAAAGACCTCTGTCTTAGACTGACATTGCATTCCTCTGTGCCATAGACCTCCATTACTGTCCAAAAACTATTAAAAAACACCACTGCACTGTCTGACATGTTTCTTCACCTCAATGAATCTGGGCACTGTAGTTTATTTTGAGTCAATCCCTGCTGCAGTAAATGCTCACCATTGCACCAAATGTGTATTAATCCACAGCTGAAAATAGTCCCCAACAAATGCACTATGTAGTCCACTTTGAGTATCATTCACTAAAAACTATAATGCCCCACTGTTAAAGGAAACAAAAGTATGATTATCTAATGTTATCTATAAAGTAATATTATTTTTATTTCTTTTCTTGTTGTCTCACTGAGGAGAATTTTTTGAGCTGTGATGAGGTAGAAAGTATTTTGTTATTGTGTTTTAGAGATATATACTTTACATGTATGTAGATATGTGTATTGTTTGTATGTTTGTGTCTATGTATTATTGTTCATGTGTACAAAAAAAAGATTGAGCCCTTTTTAAAAATGAAAGTATATATTCATGACCAGTTTTGGAGATTTAAATCTTAAGTGTGAACGAATGAGCTTTTGATGCTGAATCAGAAAACATTAAGAGACGGACTAATGTAGTGTTGGTTTTGATCTTTCCGCAAGGTTTGTTGACAGTAGTATATATATAGAATTCTATTAATATAAGGGTTTATTTCCGGATAATGAGATGATGCCACCACAAAGCCTCGCAGCTTTTGTTTTTTAGTGAGAGCCGACTGGAGAGGCATTATTCTTTATTTAGACAAATCACCAAGTTCCTCGTCACAACTTCAAAACAAGGATTATGATTTATTTATAATTTGTCCCTCGGTTCACATGAAGGCAAAAACAATGACAGCAAAGTATCAGCAACCTGTTACATCCACGCTCCAATTAAAAGAATTAAGATGTAAGGGGCCTTCATTATCAGCTCTCTCTGAAGGACATCAAAGGCCGAGGTGGAGTGAGAGTGCAGCTGCCCTGACGGTGTGAGTTTCTCCTCTCTCACTCCAGAGGAACTTGTTTGTGTTGAGGATGTTTACTGATCCCAGGAAAGACAAACAGCCTCTTTCTTGTTTGTTGGTACCGCAGCTCAAACAGGGTGTGTGTGTGTGTGTGTGTGTGTGTGTGCGAGAGAGTGAGACAGAGGTTCAGGATGCATTGTATTGTTACATGGGTGTTTATCTTGTCTCCGTCTTTTCACCCCACTTCCAAGTTTCCCATCAGAAGATGAACAAATTCAACACTGAGAAGTACAACCTTACAAAAAAGAGCAGCTAGTGCAAACCAAAAGGCAGTTACACACTCCAGATGTCTACATTTCATGTATCATGAGAATTTCTGATGATGTTTTGATACGTTATGTCTTTACTTTAGTCTAATAATGGACTAATTCATTACTCTGCCATGTGTAATCAATCTACAGCAAACTGCCATTAAACTCAGTTACAATACCTCATCTAAACACATGGTGTCACTCTTTCTCATCTATGCTGACATCAGTCAGAGGAAGCCCTCAAACTCAGTCCACATTTATCAGGTACCATCATGCTGTCAGGTTGTTGTAAACAATGTTTTTGGGACACTATGTCTCACTCTGACAGCCAAAAGTGTCACCATGAAATATAAGCACCTCATGTCATTTGTTTGGAGGACTTGAAAGCTATAGCTCTCTGGACTTTTTAGGCGTACAGTTAAATTTAAAATGTTAAGGTTTAAAATTAGAGCAGAAACAGAAATATGTACATGGTGTTTAAGTTTCTCCTTATCTGAATGGTGGGGTTCATATGGTTTACAGTCTGTGATAGCCTTTGAGAGACATTTATGATATTAGACTATCTGAATAAATTAAAAAGCTGTTTTTGTAGGTGTAGATTTGGGGGGATGAGGGGACTATCCCCCTCAATACTGAGAAAATGTGCATTTGTCTCTCTCAGTAAAAACATACAAGTGGCAAATAACGTTTATTTTAGCACAATTAAAGACATTTACGCCATTCACTGATGCAGAAAAGGCACATATCGGTGCATAAAAATTCTCCAAATGCAGTAAATTAAGTGTCTGATGCTTAAAATTCTCTGACAGAGGACCCCCAACCCTCTGTTTCATTTGTGTGTCCCTCAGTGTTGGCCCTAACATTCAAATGTATGCTCTTTTATACGATACATAGCTCATTTTTAGGTAATCATTTGGTGTATGATACAGTGAATATATTACTGCTTCATTTAGGCAGGAGGTAAGGCAAGAAATTATTCCACTTCCCATTAATCCTATGACTCAGTTAATACTGTAGCTTCAGCTCCTGGCTGTCTTATGAAATACAGACCAGTTGACATCTGTATTGCCACAATGGAGTGTCTCATTCTTTAGTCTTGTATCAGCAAATGTCACTTTGTATTGAGGTTTCCTACCACGGCTATAAATCCTGGGGGAAACAGGCTTTCACAGAGAAGTTTTATGGCACGGAGACTTCCCTTCCCTTCTGCAGGGGGTATGGTGCTTTACACCGTGTGTTGGTGTGTCACAGTCCTTTTAACTGGCAACGTCCAGAAACCATTAGTATTTTTTCTGCTCAGCGTCATTCAGGTGTTTGCTCAGAGATGTTTTGTTAAGACAGGAAGTTTGGAATGTGGGCTGGTATGAAACAAAGATGTGATAAGCTAAAGCAGATGTTTTTATCTGTGTTTATTGTGGCCTGAATGCAGCAGTGGAAGAAGTATTTAGATATTTATATTCAGTAAAAGTAGAAACACTCAAGTGTCAAAATACACTGAGCTCTTTAAAATGGACTTTTGACACTTTATGTACATTTTGTTGATGATATTTTTGTGACATCAGATGACAATATTTGGATTGCAGGACATGGAGTATTTTTAGATCATGGTGTTTCCATTTTTACTTCAGTAAAGGATCTGAAGAAACTGTATTTTGAATGTGGGCTAAACAGAAGAAAACATGCTGCAGGGACAAGTTATTGTTTTAATCAGTAGTGGAAAAAGTACTCAGATCCTTTATTTAAGTCAAAGTGGCAAAACTACAGTGTTGGGAATAAAGTTCCTGCATTCAAGTACAACAGTACAATAGTAAGGGACACCCAGTAGCTCAGTTGGTAAAGCTGGCGTCCCATGCACAAAGGCAATGTCCTTGCTGCAGCGGCCAGAGGCTTGACTCCAGCCCATGGCCCCCTGCTGCATGTCATCCCCTTGTCCTGTCCAATAAAGGCATAAAAAGCCCCCCAGAAAGTACAAAAGCATTAGCATCATACTTTAGGTGACATAAGTGAAAGTATTCATTATGCAGAATGACCCATGTCTGAACAAAATGTATAATATCAACAGGTAAGCATCACTGATTGTTACAACTGGTAAAAAGTTGGGCTACTTTCATTTACTTTAGACAATGGGACAGTTGATGAGGTAAAATGGGACAGTCATGTTTGCTTTTTCTGAATGGTTAAATCCATTTATCAGTTCAGCCATCATTTTAATAAATCATTAATATAACTTTTGGCTACTCATTAAATAAGATTGTCCAACCTTTTCTGCCATGTTTACCCTGTTCTTTTGCTGCCTGTCACTTTGGCGCCACATTGTCTACAGTGGACATGCGTGTTTGTGCTCGCATGTGTGTAACAATTATGTGTTATTCTGGACTATTTCAGTTTACATGGACTCACTACATCATTTTAACTACTTTTTAGGTGACAAAACACTATAAATGTCTGTAAAAGGCTATGGCAGGGTGGCACACAATAGCACAAGTCATGATTTCATGGCACACTGAAGCCTAAAAGTATGCTAGTTTCAGTTCAGAAAATTTTTTGTCCCACTTAATCTGAATGCATTTAGACTCGTTCGAGACCCTTTAACATAAAAAGTTAAGTGCATTGTGAAAATATTTTGATTATAAGTCAAACAGTTGATAAAATGCAACACCCTACAAATATTTTTGTTGTTACAGCCTAATTGTTTTAGCTGCTGAACTCTTATTACCAAAATATGAAAATTAAAATGCCACATTGCTTACCTTGAAAAATCTGAGACCAGTGGATTTTTAAATCTTTTGGGTGCCTGTGACAGTCACCTCAGACCAATAGCAATGATTGTTTCATGTAAAGCACATTTGTAGTAACAATGCAATAACATGTTTGATGATTAGTGGCTAATATTTAAAGAGCACAAGACTTAAATCCTTATTTGTCCCATCTTACCTGATGAACCAAATGAGCTGACTTCACCCCATCAGCAAAAGTAGCAATACTACAGTGTAAAAATACACCACTCTTTTACAAGTTTAAGCCCTGCATTCAAAATATTGCTTAGGTAAAAGTACAAAAATATTAGCATAAAAATATACTTCAGGTACCAAAAGTGAAAGTACTCAATATGTAGTATGACCCATATCAGAATAATATCTATAATATCAGCAGGTATGCACCTCTGATTGTTGCAACTGATAAAAGGTGGGTGGGGCTAATCTGTTGTCCAGTGTTGAGTCTCTGTTTAATCATGTGACAAGATTATATGTGCACTGACTTATGTGTACTTATTTTTAACCTTTCTTTATTCATCTTTGTTGTCCTTTGTTTTTAGCTGTATGTCTATTTCTGTCTTCCTGTAAATTGTGTGTAAGCATGCAGAAGACTGCAGTGAGATTCCTTGTATGTGTTCTTAACATAGCTGATTCTGATATGTTGCAAATGCCTCATATGGTTTGTGTTCAAAATTTAATCTGAGAAACAGAAAATAGTGATGTCAAATAAATGTTGAAATGCAGTGGAGCAAAAATTTAAAGTACTGCATAAAGATATGTTGGTGAAAGTGCCTCAAAATTGTGCTGAAGTACAGTAGGCGACTTGAGTAAACTTGAGTAAAGTACTTTACATTTCAGTAATAAATTACTTGCTTACTTGGCTCTTTGGATGTTTAAAGGACTCTTTAACACTTCCATCATACATGCAGACAGCTCTTTCAATGGGCATGGTGCTAGCCAGAAAATTTATTATAGAAGAGTGGAAGACATCAAATCCACCATGCTTCAGAAACTGGCTGTGGGAACTTGTTTCCATTATTCACCTGGAAAAACTGTGATTTAACCATCCAAAATGTGAATATAAATGGGAAGAGACTTGGGGTCCTCCTTTGCATACCTGGACTCAATGAGTGCATCTGGATATTATTATTAACTGGATGTTGTTCATCTTTGTTGTCTAGTTTTGTTTTTAGCTGTATGTCTATATGTGTGTCAGTGCACAGAGAACAGTACAGTGCAGTTATATTCCTTGTATGTGTAGTTAATAAAGCTGATTCTGATCATTTACAAACTCTTCATACAGTTTACATAGAAAATCTTAATCTGAGAAAAAGTTAGTGACCAATGCTGTTGAATAAATGTAACAAATTTCTTGTAGAAATGCAGTGGAACTGAAATTTAAAGTATAGCGTGAAGTTAAATTTGGTAAACTTGAGTAAAGTACTTTACATTCCAGTAGTAATTTACTTGCTAACAAACTAAACAATACAGTTATTCAGGCATAACTCAATAAAATAAGGGATCTGGGAACAAAAAATGGCACTGCATCAATTTACAGAAACATTTCACTTGTTGTATGTTTTTTGTGTTATATTTAATATATCTGTATCTTCATATATCTTTGTTCATCTTTGTTGTCCTGTAGTGGATAAAAAAAAAAATTTGCCTCTGAAATGTAGTGAAAGGAGTATAAAGTGGCATAAAGTGGAAATACTCAAGTGAAGTACAAGTCTCTCAAACTTGTACTTGAAAGTACTTAGTTACTTTCCACCAGTGCTTAAATGACTAAAGACCTGATTATAACTGTGCAGTCAGATAAATACTGAGCCAATTACTTTATACAGTGCTAGTTTAATAGCAAAGCACTGCATCAATTTACATATACATAGTTCAGATTTTTTTTTTTACATTCCTTCGTTCATCTTTGTTGTCCTTTGTTTTTAGCTGTATGTCTATTTCTTATCTGTCTTCCTGTTCCTGTAAACTGATATGTATGTACAGAACAACTTAAAACCACAGTCAAATGTCTTGTAATTGTGCCTAATAAAGCTTATTTTGATATTTTATGAACTCCTCCTGAGAAATAGTTATCAACCAGTATTGTGGCATAAATGTAGCAGAGTAAAAAGTACATTATGTTTTTCTTGTTGAAATGCAGTTGAACTGAAATTTATAATTCAAGTTTTTAATTGGCTTGGTACATGGCATACATATATTATTTTCTGTGCATACAAGAATACAAGGCACACATTTTTTATAATATGGAGGTGGACTCCAGTACATAAAGAAAAATTAGAAGAAAACAAACTAACAAACAAGAACACGTGACACATATGTCCTCATACATCACTCTACAGGGTCACAGAGCAAGTTCATAATTATGTAGGCTTATCTTCTCTTATATTTTGATATGAATCCATAACCTGTCCTAAGGAGATACTGAGCAAACATTCATAAGATGCTATTTCCACCACTGCATTAACCCATTATTTCAATTAAATATAAAATAAATACAAATAAAAATACAACATTTGCCTCTGAGATGTAGTTGAGTGGAGGTATAAAGTAGCATAAAGTGGACATACTTAAGTTAAGTGCAAGTAGCCTACCTCAAAATTGTATTTAAGCAGGCTATGTACTTGAGTAAATACATAAAGTTAAGATTCCACCACTGGTTTTTAATGTACAATTCTATGCTGCATGAAATTTATTAATATTTGGTGGTTATTTCACTGCAGCCTGACATGCAGTTTATGATATGTGGCTGAATACAGAGATGCATGAGTGTATGAGTGGATAGGTACAGTAAGAGAGCAGTCGTGTGTGTGTACACCTGCATGGACCTCTTCCTGTGCTGAACGGCTCCTGGCTCACAAGTATGTTTGGTCGAAACTGGGAAAGTCGCCCAGTCCTCTCCTGTAGGTTGGACTACACCTGGGACACCAGGCTGGGATAACTCACCGACAGCAGCACTGCGGTAAAACACACCAGAAAGCCTCGGCGGTGTGTCTGCTGTCCTGTGTGTCTGTAGGGAGCTGATTTAAATCCATAATTCAGTGAATTCACAGTCATCTCTTTGTTTTAGCTAGCGACACGTTAGCTGCTTCCGGAAAACAACCTTCACACAGGTAAGGCGAGTTTCGGTCTCCACTTGAGCTAATTCTGTCCGTGTGTGTAAAAATACACCAAACAAAGCTGTCTCACCCTTTTATCAGCGTTTAAAGCTCGTGTTTAATGTTTAAATATAGACGTGTTAGGGCAGATATTCACTCAGAAAAAGTGAGTTTTCCGAGCTCAAGGTGTGTAGCAGTTAGCGCTTTCTCAGCAGGTTATGAGCTGAAGGTGAAGCCATGTCAGTTTAACTGCTGTGTTAACCGTGATACCGTCCATGTGACTGCTGTCCATGAAGGCTAACTTTTATTACCTCCTCTGTCATTTGGATCTGTCACATCGTGCTGTAGTGATTAGGACCAAAGCAGCAGTCACAGGCTGACAGGGAGAGGGGCTCTGAGTTATTTATGGTCCCAGTGACAACACACACATCCAGGCAGGGGAGTGAAGTGAGTACAAATGTCCTTGTTACTGTTATTCAGCAGCTTTTACATGTATAACATCATATCTGTCTTCTTTGTACCTGTGTGTCATGATTTTAAAATGCTTAAGGTCATTACCAGTGGTGGAAAGAAACTTCTGAAGTGCAATTTTAAGTCTTGAACCTCCATCTTAAAGGGAAATATTATATTATTTACTGAACTACAGTTATATGATTACATACAAAACATTTAATCACTTTAAAGAATTATGATAGGCCTGTATTTGATTCCCAGGTGGGAATTTTTGTTGTTGCAGCAGCACAAAGGACAAAAATAAATAGCCCAGAGAGAGGAAAACATAAATAGCACAAAGGGTTATAGGGCTAAAATAAGAGTAGGAGTTAAAATAGAAACTACAGGATCAATAAAAGACACATTTTCAAGGCAAGAGAGACATCTGTTTGATGTGAGTAGACTCAAGGAGGCTGTTTTGAAAATAGCGTACTCTAGACTTGTATACAATATGGGGATAATGATGCTTAGTGAAGTCTATTAATATGAAAATAAAATAATAATATAGTATGTAATGTAGTATTGGAGTATAACATAATATAGTACAGTAATGTAACATAGAATATCAAACACAATCCAATATAGTATAATATCAAATAGTGGTTCCCAACTGGTGTTTCGCAGCACAAGTGATTTACTGACGCATCAACTTTGTAAAAAACACACTTTATTTTTACGCTCAGTGAATTTCCAGCACAGAGCTTTTATTCTGAAGTGCTGTTTCCTGCTGTAGAGGGAGTGAATAATGAAGAGCTACTTAACAAAGACAACAAACTAACTTGAGACGTGGCCAAACACAAGTATGACGCTGAATGTATTAAACTGTGTGGACCTTGAACTAAACCCTAAGGAGAAATTTGGACCCTGTGGCTGGAGGAGTTGGGAACCACTGATATGACACAAACTCAGATGCATTTTATAGGTTATATTTGCCAACAGTATATATAAGAGTCCAGCTGTCTCCACTTCAACCAGCTGCAACATTACAGTGCTGCTTTGCTTTCATGTTAGTGCTTTATCATTAGTATTACTATAACTAAATACACACGTCACTCTGACAGGAGCCATTCTGCAAATTAATGTTGCATCTTACTCCTATGTAAGTAAAGGCACTTTGAGTGAGTACGTCTTTCACCGCTGGTAAACATGCAAAGAAAAGTGGCACAATAAATGTTACAGTTGCCTCATTTATGCCACATTTCTGCTGAGTGGTTCGACTCCACTCAGCTCGCCTTGATGTTTTGTGTTTTTTCTGTTAGCAATTTTTTGGATAGTACCTGAGTTTTTTTTTGGTAGCACCTCAGTTGAGGTTCCAAGCAAGCTGAGCTGATACTAAAACGTGGAGTTAAAACACTGCAGGTCACAGATTGGTCAGACAGAATCATCACTAGTGCACTGTGGGACATCCTGCACAAACCTGCCATTTTTAAATAGGCAAGCTGCCGTCAACAGTAACTGCAGTTTTTTTTATATACCTGACCAAGATTTAATAAAATTGCAGCCTGCAAAACTATGCTGTACACTGTATACACTACGACGAACAAGTGACGAAGTGCAGATGTTCCTCTGTGTGGTTAATGAAGAAGGGATTTAGCAGGTGTCGCATTGAAGATGATTTCATGGCAGTTTCACGCAGTGTTGTTGTGGTGATCAAGAAGAATCCCACCTAAACTGAGAGGATACTGTTGAACAGAATAAAGAAAAGCACCTTTTACCAAAACTGAGTTGAGTAGAGTTCAGTCGAGCTGAATCATGCTGTGGAAATGAGACATGTTCAGGTATGCAGTTACTTCATGGATCAGTCTTCAAAAGGACTCCTTTTGTACTTGAGTAGTTTTAAACAAGCGAAATCCGACTTCCACTGATATAGTCAAGTAAAAGTACTTCTGTTCTACCAGAATATTTTAGTGTTTTTTTGTACTATGTCTGCAGTTGCAGTTGCAAGTAGGCAGACCGGGGAAAAAAGGATACACTGTGAAGGCCACTGAACACATTTTGTCGGTTTGGAAAGTCCAGATCCCAACCAGCCATGTTTGAACATTTATCTGTTTTTGAGTGAAATCAGTCATCACCTGAGTGATAACACTCATTTCTGTTTATGTTGGCTGATTCAGTGACTTTCACTGTAAGAAAATGTGCGGAGGACTTTTGTTTTGGGTTTACTATTATCCTCTGCCCTTCATGCTGAATACAAAGGCAACATCCGTGGCTGATAATAAGTTAAGACTGGTGTTTGTTTGGTATGTACAGGCTGGCTATTGTGCAGTGGGAGGCTCAGCAGCCCTGTGAATATAAGCTTAACTTCAGTGTGTGACATGTCGGCGAGACACTGGTACCACACCACGTGTGGGTCTGCAGCGAGGCTGAGAACTCAGCTGGTTTGGTTGTTTGAAGGTACAAGCTGGGAACAAGTCAGAGTGGAAAACACTGGGGAATAATAGTTTGAAATAGCTCTCAGATGTTTTGTGTTGTTTTTGTTGTTGATCGTTTCCTGCATACAAATATGCAATGCAAATATTGGTTGTTGTATTTAAAGCAGCAGTTTGACTTTGCATTCTGCTTCTACAGCAGTTACATAATGTTCAAACAGTGCCTTAAAATAGATTTTATCTCAGTAATAAAAGAAATGGTACCTTAAATGCCAGTGTAACTGTAATGATAAGGAATACGTAATAGGTGCAGCCATAAAGCGTAATCTTAGACGTGTTGGAGCTTTTCACTTGATTATGTCATACTCAGACACTGATGATAAAGACATTTATCTCTCAGTAGTTAACTGATTAATTTTCCAATTCATGTGCATTTGTTTTTTAATCTTAGTAGTACCAGACATGCGTAAGGCAGAGGTAGACGTGACACACCTCCGGTTTTGTGGACTCATGGGGAAATTATTTGTCTAACAGGGCTTCACCTGCGTCTAATGAAGGTGTGGCAACACATGTGACTCACTCACATCGACCATCAAAGCGAGTGATTCGGCTCGGCTTTGAAGGAACGCCACCACTGGTAATCCTCTGGGAGACTGGAGGATACTGTAGGGCCACAGACATTTCCCTCCAAAGCTTAGACTGTCACATGATTACAAAGCATTTGATTTGGATAAAGGCGCTCCCTCAACAAGGCAGAGCTCAATACGACCAGCCTAGTGTTGAGCTTTGGTTGGCTATAAACATGTAAAAACATATTTCATCACATCCGTTGCAAAACTGTCTTGTTGTTCTAGTTTTACCAACATGGCTGGGAATGTTTATTTAAGTGTGGGATTCCTGTGAAGTAATTATCTTGCTCTAGTGTGGAATTAGGACTAATACGTATCTGTGAAATTGTACTTGTGATGATGAAGTAGATATATTAATGATACAAATGGATATGGGACGATATGAAAATATGACGCGATTATCCTGGCCAAAATAATTGGGACTGACGATATTATGACCTTAAATTATTTACCAAACAATCGAATAATTGTTTCTGCACTACAGAGTCTCCATTTCAGAGGATCCTAAGAAATATGAGTACCTGTTATTGATGTCAGGCTGTATCCTTGAGAAACATGGAGATATATACTGCTGTGTCAGTGTGGTGATGGTGGACAGTGATAGATGGCTTCAGAGCCAACCACCTTCAGACAACATAAACAGGAGGGTACCAGTAATCTCCAGGGTCGCTGTAAGTCTTCCTGTGAGGATGACCTCTGCTCTAATGAAGACATGCTTTATCCTCAGTGTAACCCATCGGGTGCGCTCTGTGGCCAGCTGTGACTCCCAGCTAGAGCACGTCACCTTATCACAAAGCAAACAATACACCTTAGTTACAAAGTGATATGAAACTGGGAATGTTTTATTGATAAGAGAACCAGCTGTACCCTTTACTGTAGGGCAGCTGGGTTCATTTAATTTCAGTGTACTGTTTATTTTTTGTTTCACATTCTCGCACCATGTTGTGTTTTCTAAATAAATGGAGCGCAGCCTGGTTTCTGCTGTGCTTCCCTCTCTGTGCTACAGGATCCATGACCCCTATCCATTACAGGACGAGGTATCACTTGTACAAAGTAACGACAAAGAGAGAAAGAGGGCCTGTGTGACCTCAGCCAGTGTGCATGTATGTGGAGAGACGTGTGTGCATATATTTGTAATGGGGTCTCGTGTGTTTGCAATCAGTCGATCTGCTAAGAGTACTTTACCTGTAGTAGTGCAGCATCAGCAGTCTGAGCCCCCACCCCCCAAACACACACATCTACAGGCATTAACCGAGGCAGAAGGAACACTTTCCGCTCACTCTGCCTAGTTACACCAATTCCCCACTGCATTCCTTACACCGGTGCAGTCAGAGCTCATACACATCCACGCTCATGCACACTGATATGTGTCCACAGACACACACACACACGCAGGCATTATTCTGACGGTGTGCTCCTGGAGAGGCAGGGCTCTGGTTTCATTCAGGCTTCAGGCAGCTGCGGGGTTAGAGTCTCGTGTTTGCGTGCAGTGGCTACCGGGTGCTTGACAACAAAGATATCAGCTCGGGTGAGTCGCTCCAAGGCAATAACACTGAAGATAAAGCAGTCTTTTTGTGCCCGAAATCTTGGACTGGGGTCATATACAGAAGAAAACTGAAGGTAGTGAGTTCATTGTGATGGCTTATTTTTTTTTCTTTTTCATGTGTTGTAATGTTTTTCTTTTGTCCTTTTGTGCACTTAGTCCAAAGTCATGCATTTTAAGGTGGTATTTGGTGTTTTGTTCATTCCTGTGCCACTTTAGCCTCTCAGACAGCATGAAGTCTTCTGAAGTGGTGCCTGGGAAAGTGTTCAGCTCAAAACTACGTACTTATTATCATGCAAAAGACATTTACTGCAACTTAAAGGAACAGTGTGTAGGATTTAGTGGCGTTTATCAGTGAGGATTGGAGATTGCAACCAGCTAAAACTGAAGCTTCTCACAAAGTTTAATGTGTGCTCAAGTTTTTTCTTACATAACTTAATATCCAGATGTTCAGGAGGTTTTTGCTGTGAGCCAAATTATCTGTGGAGGTCACATCCTCTGCAGAACAAATGGACCTGGTGATATAAACTGGTAAAAACACTGAACAAAGCAGTTTTGAGATAAAAATCAGTGTTTTTCTGATGCTGTTCAGCTTGTTGCAGAAGGGGCTGCTAACTATGGTGGCTGATGGGAAGAAGTCTACAGCCCTATCTAGAGGTGGTGTTTGGTTTGTCTGTTCTGGGCTACTGTAGAAACATGACAGTGGAACATGGCGGACTCCATGGACGAGGTCCCGCTTTCTAACTTGATATAAACGGCTCATTTTAAAGCAACAGAAACATGGCGATTATTGTTTTCAGGTGATTATACACTAAAGAAAACATGCTTATTATATTGTACTCTGTTTTTGCCAACATATCCCCCTAAATCCTACACACTGGACCTTTAATAACTTTTTTCCTCCTAAAAATAATGAGCAATTAATAAATCCATACACGATGCAGTTTATCTTACAAGCTAGATTTTATGAGATCTGACTCAATGTATTTGGTGTAATTTACGATATGTCCGTGTATTTGATATACTTGTTCAAACATGGATTAAATGGCCAAAAGTTTCTGCAAAGAATGCGATCCTAATCAGCGCTCTCCGTATGAGAGAATTAAAGGAGATTAGGAGCTGCACAAAGGGATGGAGACCACTGCCGATTGGGTGCAAGGGGTCATTAGTGATGGGGGGTTGTGTTTCTGCCCAGTTCATTCAAAATTCTTACTCTTGTGTAGTGCCATGCCTTTGTTCCTTCCTATTAGCAGGGGTTTGACTTTAGTCGGTTTTCTCGCGCCTCATTTCACAGAGTTTAGCCCCTTCAGTGTGGAGCATAGTGATTTTTAGCTGAGATGAGAATTCCTTTTGTCCCTCAGGAAACTAGCTGAGAGGAAGCAGCTGCGGCTTGCTGCCATATTGCTGCTGCTCTGTGGATTTGTCATTTCCTGTGGAGCTGGCCGGTATGAGTAGGAACAGTTCAACTTCTGCAGGAGACCTAACTTTGTTTCCTCTCTCAACAGAAAATCAAAATGAAGACATGGAGATAACATTTTTGACTCTGGATCATCGTTTTACCTTCACAGTTTGAATGGATTTTAACTTTGGACATGCAAATATAGACTTATGTACCACCCACAGTTTTTAAGGAGATAAGAGGGCACTTATCATTTCCGGAGAAGTTTGGACTGATCTTCAGCCAATGGCTACAACA
Organism: Cephalopholis sonnerati; assembly: GCA_019142605.1. Taxonomy (NCBI): domain Eukaryota; kingdom Metazoa; phylum Chordata; class Actinopteri; order Perciformes; family Serranidae; genus Cephalopholis; species Cephalopholis sonnerati. The sequence continues at coordinate 33,576,983 of JAGQAX010000004.1, read as the reverse complement.
GAAACCAAAGCTGTCTGCAGCAGTAGCACCGCGGGTCTGTCGTGGGCACGGGTGTGTAAGGAGTGTGGCCAGCAGCACGATGGCCCTGACAGCCACCTGTACGAGTACCAGGATGATGTGGACGATGAACTGGTTTGCCACATCTGCCTGCAGCCCCTCCTCAGACCTATGGACACCCCTTGTGGCCACACATATTGCTTTCATTGTCTGAGCAACTTCTTGAAAGAGCAGGACTTCTGCCCTGTGGACCGCCTGCGGCTGCAGTTGCATCAATGCCGTCCCTCCAGTTTACTGGTCAGGAACCTGCTGGACAAGCTGGTTGTGATGTGTCCCCACTCCACAGAGTGTCAGCAGCAGATGCAGCGCTGTGAACTGCAGCCTCACCTGCACAACAGGTAAGACTCTGGAGGGGATGCTGGCAGGTCATGACAGCAGTTGCAGTGGATATTGTCATGCCTTTACCTAAAATGATTGGTCATAGTATGTTTCATTTTAGATGACAATGCAAAACATATATTGCCTGTCTCGTTCACAATATCATGAGCAGCCATACTAAGTGATGTAATCCAGTACAATAGTTACGCAAATACTACTTAATGAACCATCAGTCACCTGGTAGCAGCTATAGTTTGCTGTAAAAATATGTCCTCACCTTAAATGTTGTTGTTAAGCTGCAGCAGGGAAAATCCTCACGCAGTACAATCCAGACATTTTCACCAACAACGACTGTTTCACACAGATTTTAAGGTTAATGCAAAGACACTGAGAGATGAAGAGAAGGGGAGACAAAACATCAGAATATTTGGAGTCCTGGATATCATCAATTTGTCAAGAGGCATGGGAAGGCTTTTAGCAAGGATTCAAGGGATTCGAGGCACGAGTTCAAGTTAAGGCCAAGGCGTATAAGGCATATCAGGGAGAACCCAGGATTATATCTGAAAAGCTGTATATTACAGTAAGTAGTATGTTATATAACAAGGCAGTGGGCATGTAACCAAAGCGGTGAGTACAGGGTAGTAATTAATAGCTAGATAACGCTGAATAAAGAGAACGTGACAGTGACTTATTCCCTCCAGAGTTGAATTACATTGTCTATAAGGTGCTGAACTGAGCTTTACTACAGTCCACGAAAAACAAATCCCAATGACCGGTCATGTCGCCATTAAGGAAATAGTTTGAAGATTCTCAAAAAACACTTTCTTTTTTTGAGAGTTAGATAAGAAGATTGATATCTCTTTTATAACTGTCAGTTTAATATGAAGCTACAGCCTGTTAGCTTAGCACAAAGACTAAAAAACATGGGAAATCGTCTACCTTTTTTTTGGCTTATCTGCCTACTTGCATCCTTAAAGGCCTTTACACACTGGATGTTTTTCATGAAGTAATGATTTTGTCATGAGTAGTGTTGACACGATACTGGAGTTTCTAACTTTAGATACAATACCTTGAAAATACATAAAGCAGAGCAGACTGCAACTTGTAATCATCCCATTAAAATACTTCTTACGTACGGCATTCAGTACCATTTTTAATACCACAAGGAAAATTGACATTGAAGGTAAATAAAACAGGGCTGTAAAATGACAAGCACAACTTTATTTATTTCTTGGTCAGCAGCAGAGAACAGCAGAATGACTGTAGTAAACTTTAACAATTATTAAAACTTTTTTTTTTTTACCTGAAGGGAAACAATATTCTTGCGGTTGCGCACATGTTGAAAAGCCTCTGAGATTGGCACACATTTAAAATACAATAAAATGCATTAAAAATAAGACAAAACTGTGCTGAGCAACCGGAGTGAATGAGATGTGTGATGAGAGGAAAGCAACATGAGTGAGTGAAAGGAGGCAGGGCTATGTATGCACAGCAACTGTGTATGTGTCAACCTGAGGTTTGAGAGAGGAAAGGGCAAGGATGTAGCATCGATACTGTGGAAAATGAGAATTAAAGCCGTTTCAAATATGCAGAATGGATATGTATTGATAAATTGATATTTTTCACACGAGTCATGAATACTTTGACTCAATTTGTGAAAATGATGTGGTGAAACAACACCATAATTTATTTTTTCCAAAACAAGATCAATCTTTCAGAGTATTTGCACTGCAAATACAGGCATCATTACATTACACCTATACTTATGAGGATTATGAAACAATAAGTTGGCCTCATAGCCTGAACAAAGACTAAACTTTTTACTTTTTAAATCCTTTTAACCTTGACAAAGGCAGCACATACCAGACTTACTCTTTTCATTCTTACCTTCTACAAAAGCCCTGCACATATACACTGATTAACTGTTGACCAGAGGGAGCTCAAGTTCACTCAGAACATGAAACCCAGTAGAATAGCTTACAGTAGTTCAGGCTCTACAACAACTTACCTCAAACAGCGCTGCTCTGGCTCAGTAGGATCCTGGTAGTTGTTGCAAATTCGCATCGCTGCTGGCGAATTTATTCACATCAAAACCTTTTATCGAACAAGTGTTGCTACTGATGCAAATTCACATCCCTGCTGGTATCAGTAGTTTTGCTGTGAAATATTTGCAGGCTAGTATTCTGCATTTTCCTGTTTCTTATTTGCCGTTCCTCCTGGCGTGTTAAGGCCTTAAAATTCACCAATTCACATGTTTAGTCCTGTTGGTGTAATCTGTACAAAAAGTGGAAAAATTATAAATGGCAGCTGGCTCGTACAGTCATGAGAGTGGTATCAATGCTCTCTTTTAACTCTCAGCAAAAAGATAAGTGTTTTCCCCAAACTGTCAATCTATTACTTAAAGTGGATACATTTAATTGTAAGCATCTGGCACCTGCATGATACACACACTGCGTGAAAACACAAGATCTGAAGTTAAAGTCAAGACAAAAGGAGTCTGACTTCTTCTCAGGAATGTAAAATAACTGTCATCAAAACTGATTGTTTCTCCTCTACATGCTGTTTCAAAGGCTGTGTTTTTCCCCTTTTTTTTAAGCTGAACCATTCATTCCTGGTAGCTCAGTCTCCCTCTTTGAACACTAACTTGTAATTATTGAGCTCAAGGCGAGGTGCAGGTCAGTCGATGTGTTTTTCACATGGCCAGTGTGGCGCTTATCTTCAGCCATGACGCAGTGAGTTGTGGGTGGCTCATAGTCCTGCTGCAGCCTCTCTGTGCAAACAATGAGGAGACAAAGTTCAGGGCATGAGGAACAAGCGGCAGTCCCAGCTCTCTGACTGACTTAATCAGACTCAACTTCTCACCCAGACACTCTGCAATGCAGTGAAATTGTCTGCTCATCTGCATAGTGCTTCTCTTCTGAACCCTGTGCATAAATACTCTCCTCTTGTGTCCTCTCAAAACACTTGAAGCGTCCATTTTCTTTCTCTCCATTTCTGTGTTCATTCATCTCTGGCACACCTTGGTAACCTGAAACATTTACAAACACCCTCTTCCATTTCATCGTAAAGACTGTGTTCTCCCCAAAAGTGTAAAGTCAGTGGTCAGTCATCAGCCATATCATTCTCTTTACTCGTTTCCTTCATGTTCCTGTCTTTCCTCAGATGTCCTGTTTTTAGAAGACTGAGGGAGGAAGCAGAGAAGAGGAAGAGGCCCTCGTGGAATGAGCTAAAGGGGCGTAAGAGTGACGGGGAGTCGTCTGGTGATGCTAAACATTCAGCAACGCTACCCCGAAATCCCACCAGAGAGCAGCCTGAGCCTGGGCTCATTAATCCTGCCTATGAAGAAAGTGAGGAAGGTATGGAGTCATTTTATTGTACTAACCACCACCATTTTATCAGTGATTCAATCCCATGAGTCTGTTTTTCGTACATGCAACAGAGCACAAGTTCAGGGACTTTCTCTTTTCTTTGTACTTGCATACACACAAACATGGTAATAGACCGATCCTCAAGTCCAGCCCCATTTAGTTGCTGTGGCTGTGTTGGACAAGCTAGACAAAAGGAAACATGACGACAATGGTTTTGTCTAGCTGGGCGCTACTTCAAGAAGCCAACAGCAAGGACTACAGAATGCGAGGGAAGAATTTATTCACAATGTTGTTGTGTATGTCCAAATAAAAAACACCAAAAGTGAGTTCAAAGCTTTGAGAGATAATGGGAACAAAGGAAAGTTAGCCTGGATCTTTTCTGGCAAATGACAATTCATGTCATGTTAAAAATATGCCAGCACCCAACCTATTTGACCTTTTTCAAATGTCTTTAACATTCAGTCATTCATTTCCCGTAACCACTTATCCTCTTAGGAGTCACGGAGGGGCTGTAACCTATCTCAGCTGACACTGGGTGAGAGGCAGGGTGCACCCTGGACAGGTCACCAGACTATCACAGGGCTGACACATAGAGACAGACAACCATTCACACTCACATTCACACCTACGGACAATTTAGAGTCACCAGTTAACCGGCATGTCTTTGCACTGTGGGAGGAAGCCGGAGCACCCGGAGAAAACCCATGCTGACATGGGGAGAACATGCAAACTCCACACAGAAGGGCTCCTCGAACCCTCCAGGAACCCTCTTGCTGTGAGGCAACAATGCTAACCACCGTACTACCGTGCCTCTTTAACACCACCAGAGACATATGGAGAAAGCACACCTGGCTGACACTGGTGATCTGACATTAGGCTAACTCATCTTGATGCAGCTGTAGGTCAGCTAGTTAGTTAGCTAGCTTTTTGCTAACATAAGCTCACTTAAGATGTGACTTTATACTGTGTAATGTAAAAGTTACCCAGCCACATTGTTTAACAATGTTCAAAACTGGGTTTTCTTTGTCCCATGGACCAAATCTGTTAGGTTGCAGGTTGGCCTGTTGAACATTTTCTAAGTCGCAATAAAAATAAATTGATTCACACTGGGATTTTTTTGTACTTTGAATGTAAAAAACAGTTACTAGAGTGCATAAAAAGCTTCAAAATAGAGCTTTTTTATTCAAAAAGGGCCAGGGGAGGATCTTCTGGAGCCCATTGACAGAGGTCTGGGCTAATTATATATACATAAATTATTAATATTGTTAACTGGGCCCTATCCTCCTTACATTTTCCAAAAGTGGCCCCCAGGCAGAGTAAGTTGAGTATCCCTGTCCTAGGCTGAACGGAAATAGTTTCCTTGCTTGGGGTGAAAACCGTAATCCTTGTTTCCATCACCTTCAGTGGGGGTTGGTTGTCGAAAACACCCAGACGAGGATCGCTGATGTTTTTAGCCTGGAGGTTTTGAGGAGCCTGTCACAGGTGAATCATCAGCCAAGTCGTTGAATGTGTAGCAGCTCACAGATGAGGTAACTAGACAGTCTCATCACCAGGAAAAACCCTTACAACAAACTGCAAGTCAGAACCAGGGACCATATTCCCTAAAACATAGTTGCCAGGCAACTGGTAACCAGTGTCCGCAGAGAAGTTTGCATTGTCGTCACTATAATCTCAATTTTAATCAAATAACTGCTGTATGTTAAGACCTAAGTGAAATACAAGAGCTGCCACATTTAAATTTACAATGAAGCTTTTTACTTATTGACTTTTGAATTACATTTTTACATTTATGAAATGTCAGCACGTTGACTCATGTCAACGTGCTGACAATCCCTTGAATTCATGCCTTTGTAATGCTTGTTGAACTAAAAAGATTGGTAGCATTGTCGAGGAGTTAGCTGTAGCATGTAAGTACTTGTGTGGCTGGTGTGTACACACTAAATCACTTCCATGGTTGAGATACTCTGTGCACTTCAGTGCGTTAGGAGTATTTTATTGGGATGATTACAAGTCGCTGTCTGCTCTGCTTCACTCCGTTTCTTATCTAGTGTTGGTGTTCAGTGTGCACTGCAAAAGCGAAAGTCACCTAAAGTTCAAAAACTGGTTATTGTTTGATGCGGCATTATGTAATTTTATACGTGTCTGTACTGGTGAAAGTGTACTCTAGATTAATAGATAATAAAGTTTTGTGCTGTGTGTGTTCTGCTGGGAGGTAAAAGAGAAGATCAATATCTGTTTCAGCGCATTCGTTTTTACATGAGGCTTATTGTCTGTGAGGGATATTATTAACAAAGACATGAAACACATTTTTTAAGTTATTATTACATAATAATCTCGACTTGTTGTCAATATAATGTAGCAGTAACTCCCTAGTGCTGTTTTAAAAGATAATTTAAGTGCAACATGGGTCGTATTTTTATAGTTTTAGCCACCATCGCTACAAGTTACAATAACATTGTACTCACTGAAGTACTTCCTGAGATCTGGGAACATGGTGACATCACCACTAAGAGGTCAGGTGGGGCAGGAAACACAAGCAGTCAGATAATCAGAGAAGCTGTAAACAGCTTACAGTAGCCACATGACTTAAACCACTTTATTTGGTTGGTGAAAGCAAAAGTGATGGCACCTGAAATGTGTGAAATAAAATCCTTGCATGGGAAAGCTGTGTGTCCTGTGTGAGGACAAAGTTGAACATGGGAGTTGGGCTTTAAAACGTGATGGATAATCACAATTTAAATTATAATTTTACTGTTTCTTCACCATGAGTCAAGCTAACCTGGGAGTTTGTTTAAAACCTGTATGGTTGCCTGAGTGCTTGTTTCTTGCCCTGTTTAAATATTTTTGTGATATTGCACTCCCAGATATAATCAGCTGATCAACTTCAAGAGTACAGTGTTATAACTCCTGATAGGAATTATAGATAGTGCTTTGACATTTGCTGTCACACCTAACCTGTTTGGTTTGGGTTGGTTTAAACAAACTCAGGTACGTTTGCCCAGTTAGTATGATTCATTTGGGCTGATGTGAAAGCTGTTAGTTGAGCCCCGGTGCGGACCAAATAACCGAACCGCAGGATTTTATGATAGCAGCTAGGTGATTTTAGCATGATTTCAAAAACTAATAAATCCATCTGCTGATTATGAAATCTGTTTAGGAAGTGATCCTGTAATTGATCTGTGTGGTGTACCCCAGGAGTGAGACCTAAAACCTGGAGATAATTGAGCATTTCACCTCTCACGGTTCCCACAGATTGACGTCAATGGGTTTTTGGTTAAATGGCTGAAATAAGGTCTGTGGTCAGCTCATGCTTGAGAGACTTTCACATTTTGTTCTATGACATAAAATCTGTCAGTAAATACTCGACGTGAACTTTGAAGTTTCTGTGTGTCTTAAAAAAAGAGGGTTGTTAACAAGTGGCTTCATGAGACTACAGAATGTCATCACGCCGAGCTGCACCATACACAGCTTTACAGTCTTGTTACAGTGTTGTTGTAAGGTCATGCGACTGTAATGTATTTGGTTTATAGCCTAACGTTAGCTTTTTACTTCATTGATTGCATTCGGGCTTCAGTAATCATGAAAGTGGTGTTCATTTGTGAAAATTATCTTACTGAACAAAACATATAAGTATCATAAATGTTTGTCTTATCCAAAATCCAGTGAAAAAATCCAAAAGGATTTTTGACGAGGGAACTAGAGCAATGCTTACTTCCGCGTCAGCCTACAGAAATCCCCGGGGCACTCTATAAGGTTATGTATATAACCTGTTTATTCAAATAATTTGGTTACCATCTTAACATGTATGCATGTCAGTATCCTCACCAATTAATAGGTCAAAAGCTGTTAAACTGCTGTGTTTGTACCCAACTCTGTACTTCATCAAGTCCATAAAAATGTGTGTGACAGCAATCCCACTGTAATCAGCCCTGAATCATTACTGTACAAGGCACCTTGTCATCCTGTCTTTACCTGTTAGTCATTGTTTACAACACATGGTCACATTGCAGTCTAATAATGCTCATAATCAGTGAGCCTCTTGTGACACCAAAAAACATAAATATACACATCAGGAGCATTAATGGGCTGCATAAATTTAGGTCAGTCACCAGAATTTGATTTCCCCACGTGGGTCCTGATGAAGCCAGATGTCAATCGCCAAAACTGTCTAATGAAGGAGTTACCTGTCAGTCTGTATAACTTTACGTTTACTCCTCTTGGTTTGTTTGTACAAAGTCAGTGTGAACAGGAACTGCACCAGAGCTACAACATGTAATTTTTCCTTGTTCTGGACCAGGAGTGAAAGCGCCCTTAAACTAATTATCACATACTGTATGCTATCAGGTATTTTACAAGGTATAATCAGCCAGCAAGAGCTGAGGAGTTGGAGTATTTGCTTCATAAACAGGAGTATTTATTCCACTTGGTTGTCTATTTGTCTTCCCTCCAGACAACACTCCCCTGCGGTCTAGTCTGGTGGCTGAGGCCAACATGGTGGAGCTGTTCAGAGAGGAGCCAGAGGAGGAGCTGGGCCTTCGCATCGTGGGGGGGAAAGACACACCACTGGGGAACATAGTCATCCAGGAGATTGTCCGGGACTCGCTAGCAGCTCGTGATGGCAGACTGGCCCCGGGGGACCACATCTTAGAGGTGAGCACAGTGAATCATCTCTTCTTCAGCATGGGAATTCAGACAAATCCCGGTGGCGAAGCGTGACACAGTTCAGTTAAGCATATTTTTGCATAAACACTTTGTCATTGCATTCTCATAGTGTTGTAAACACAGTGCCTTGTGGCGAGGAATGGGAAAGTTGATATGCAGGTTAAACAAGTTTTAACTCCATGGTAACAAGGCGCGGTTAAAATTCTCGGGCAAAACACGTCAGTGTCAGTGTGAGCAGCTTTACCTGACTATTGTCACTGATTGACTTGCCCCATTTCTGTGTGAGAGGTGTTCAGACATGAAGGGGATTAAAATTTAACCGGTTGTTTTTGAATTAGTTAAAGAACCAAAGTTATTGTAAAACAACAATATGGGTTTTCTGGTGGTGGTAATAATTGTGCCACTAACATTTATTTATGATTAATCATGTATTAATTGTTTGGGCGATAAAACATCAGAAAACAATATCACAGAGCAGAGCTATTCAGTTACAAATCCAACTGGGCTGAATTTAAAAACCAGAAAATATAGATGGGTCAGCAGCCTATTTACCTCATGGCGTTCTCTAGGGGTCAAGTTAAAGTGTTGAGGAAAGGATTAAGGGTGTATTTTTGACTATTTGACCGCAGCCCAGATGTTATGAAAAGCTACAGAGCATGGTCAGAACTGTGTCACATGACACTGATTTGTGAAAGATGAGATTGTTGGAGTTGCTATACTGTTGCATGTGTGTCATTATGTAGGTCAACAGAGATGAGAAGGAAGCGAGATGGCTCACTCTTTGGCTACTTCAAGAAACGATATCTAGGTTACATATGTTGTCATTTACTAGAATATCAGAATCATGTAACCTATGCTGGGCCATTTGGAGGTTACTTGTGGGCCAGATGTGGCCTGCAGGCTGCCAGTTGAACAGGCCTGTCATGCTCAATCAGTACGTTTATGTGCAGCTTGAGAAAATTGAATTATTGGCTTAGTCCGACTGAAACCGGACAATCTGTAGCTTGACTAACACACCTAGATAATTCAATTGAAAATGGAACTATTGCTGCATGTATCCTCTTAGTCAGACGGGAGTCAGACTCTGCGTTCTGCGCATGCACCACTTTTTCTTTTGCAGGCTTTCACCCAGAAGAAGAAGTAGATGAGGTAGCAGCAGTTCAGTATATAGCACTGCAGTAACTCCTGGAAAAACCAACAAACACCAGGGTGACCGAGAAGCAGAAGACACACTTCTGGACGGACGAGGAAACTACATTCATGCTCCAACAGCTAAAAGAGCTAAACATTTTGAAGTATATGGATGGTAGGATCAACCGGAACTAGTTCAGTACGCACTATATTATAAAAAGGACACAGCGCTGCCTATCGAGGCAGAGTCAGACGTACTTGGTCAGAAATTCAATTTTCTCTTCTGCGTGTATACTCAGACAAGACGAGAACCCGACTTGACTGATTACCCTAACTATAAGCTTAGCTTGACTACTGCGTGCATGTGAACGTACTGAATGTGATGTCGTCAAATGTCTTGTTTTGCCTGACAAACAGTCCAATCCCCCACAGCTTCAATTTTCTACAATATAAGACCTTAAAAAGCAACAAAATCTGGCATTTGAGAACCTGGAGTCATCAAATGTTTGGCATATTTGCTTGAAAAATTAAAAGCAATTAGTCGATTACTAAAATAATTACAATTAAGTTTTTTTAAGTTTTCTTTCAATAGATGAATCGACTAATCCTTGCAGCTCCATTACCACTTTGACGCAAGTTTATAGACATTTTAGTGTCAATTGACCCGTGTAAATTTTATATGTCTTTATGAACTAATTTTGATCATGGTTTGTTTGCAGTAAGAGTTTTGGTGTCCACAGAGGAGAATGGACATGCAGAATATAACTGGAGATTTTAATAAGTTGTGGCTTTCTCACTTCCAACAATGTCCTCCTCCTCGTATTTCTCCCCTCCGGTTCTCCTGGAACGCAGCACTGCTGTAAGCCGAGCTTATAGACTATTTCAGATTCGGTTCTGGCAGCCCTGCTTCGGTGTGTCCTCCAAAATCTAGCTTTCCCTCCGAAGCCAACCAATCACATACCTGAAAAAGAAAACCAAACCTGCCGTCAAAAGGCTGCCTCCAGGATGTGAAACATAAGCTGGAGATTTTTGGCTGCGTGGAAAGGTGGTGGATGTAAAGAGATACCATGGGGACGAGCGAAGTTGCGTCATTAAGATCTTGAAACTCAATCTTTCTCTTCCCTTTGAATTGATGCATTGATTTTTGTGACAGCTTAATTTCACATCAGAATTGTGAGGCAAATATTACTTTGATAGACTCTTACTTTAAACAGAGGAGGTGAGCTGATGTTATGTTGTAACTTGTATTTGTTCTGGTTCTGTTGCAGGACGTACAGATATGATATAAAAGATACATGGCACAGATTAAACAGAGCTTTAATTTCTAACATCATGTCACAGTGACACTTTTTGACTGTTATCTTGGAGGAAAAGTAACATAATAAGTTATTCCCACTTTTCTGCTCAACAAAAAGTGTGCGCTGCAATGCTTGCGTTAGGCTGCTGCACCACTGACTGTTGTTTCTTCTCTCCTTGGTGTCATGTCTCCAGGTGAACGATATCAGTCTGGCTTCAGTCCCCCACGCCCGGGCCATCACAGTGCTGCGGCAGCCTTCCCTCCTCAGGCTCACTGTTATGCAGGAGAAAGGCTTCAAAACAAGGGATCCTCGCTCTGATCATCACCCTTCCTCTAGCACCACTTCCACTGCCTCCCAGTCCTCCCACAATCCCCATGGCAACGCTACCTCCAATCACAATCCCGGCACAGTCCTGCAGGTGACGCTAATGAAGAGTCAGCGCAGTGAACCGCTCGGCATCAAACTCATCCGCAAATCGGACGAGAGCGGAGTTTTCATCCTGGACCTGCTGTCTGGTGGTTTGGCAGCCAAAGACGGAAAACTGAGGAACAATGACAAGGTGTTGGCCATCAATGGACATGACCTGAGGCACGGTACACCTGAGAGCGCTGCCCAGATCATACAGGTATCTTAAGGACATGTACATTAACTAAAATAACACCTAACATTATCACAGACCATTTTCTAAAGCATGTCATGACTGTAAAGACTGATTTCCTTTCTTCCGGGCTGAGTTTGTTTTGGTATGTTGAACATTTTGTTATGGTGATCATTAAGATGTGAGCACGGACTAGTTTGGACCTATCTGCGCTGGTGCATTTAAGGAATGCAGCAGGATTTTGTGGATGGTTTTCAAGAAGTAGTGCACTAATAAACTGTTTTTTTTACTCAAACAAAGGCTGAGAAACAAAGAACAAACAGTATTCAACTGTGGACATTATTGAAAGGGTAATGTGATAGAAAGACAGTTGTTTGGCAGTTGTTACTTTCCCATCATCAGCTGTTGGGGTTTCCCACAAGCACTTCAACACAAAAAAAGAAATCCTTAAAGGACAAGTCACTGCATTTAATACATTTGTAATGATGTAACATGAACAAAACTAGTCTAACAGCTTGAAGCCTTGTTAGCTTAGAAGTCACAGCATTCAGTACACCACACAACATGAGAGCAAACAACATGCTGATGATAGAATCTTAAAGGTAGTCCCGCTTCTGATTCTACACATGTAAGATTGTGACACGTGGTGCAACAGAAAAAGCTTTGGCTTCAGCAAAACCTTACCAGGGTTTGTATCTCGATAGCATGAATTAACCCAACAGTGACTGCTAATGACAGTATACCAATTATGAGATCTTTTGGCCTGATAGTGGCAGCTAAGGGAAAAGGTCAAGGGGTCAGTATAGTCACTAAAACATTTAACGACAATGAATATCTACACAAAATGTAATGGCTGCTTGGATGGTTCCAGCCCAGATATCTTTATCTTAATCGCTGGGCCAACATTGCCGTAGACTCCACTGCTAGCAGGGTAAAAATAACATCTGGCTTTTGTATTTAATGGGAAAGGGTTACAATCAGGATTTATTCCCAGGTCAGATCACTCTGCAGTACTCACGGGTATTTATCGGCTCCCATCAGCAGTGATCGGCAATTAACTTTTACCCCTTTTTCAGTGCAATGCAATGACATGCTGCCACAAAACACTACCTGTGTCCGTCATTTTCAAGGGGCTCAAAGGGGCTTTTTTTTTTTTTACTTTTTACTAACCTTCTTTTCCGGCAAGGAAAAAAAGGAAAGGAAAGAAGTACTCGTCTACTGCAGAGCGATGCACACAGCTCTGGTCTAATGGCAATAGGAAAGGAGTCCATAGGCTATTTTTAGGGGTTTTTCCCATGTTTAATTTTGGTGGAAACATGTTACAAGCAAGATTTAAATCTCTGCGAGTTGAGTTCCATCCAGGGGCAGCAGGAGCTCAGTATGTAGGGACTTGGCTAAGGAACTGGAGGGTGGCCAGTCCAAGTCCCACACAGACTACGGTTGAGAGTGCGGACTAGTATCTAGGCACAAGCAAGACACCGAACCCCCAACTGCTTGAAGCATATGTGTGTATTACAGGCTTGTGTGTGTAAAGAATAAGAACAACAGAGTATAAAAATTGTATTTCCCCAATGAAGGGTTAATAAAATGTTTCTGCTTTAAATGACCATGAACAAAAGGCTGCCAGGAAGGAAGCAAATCAATCTGATAACTCCAAAATTACAGCATGATCAGTAGTAATATAAATATGTTGTTGATTCCAGAAAACTTATAAAATGACCAAACCTAACACCAAAACTTTGTGTTGTGTTGTAGGCGAGTGAGGTGCGTGTGAACTTTGTGGTGATGAGACCTGCAGAGACTCAGGAGGAAGGAGGAAGCAGCAGAGACGGACAACACAGCAGAGCAGCCAGGAGGGCGCCTGAGCCGCAGTACTTCAGGCGCCGGTCCACCTACATGAAGGTCATTTCCTCAGAAACTAATGCTCAAACTATTTTTTCAATGAAACATTTTTATCCACATTCATTGAGGCTTGTGCCAGCTGTGAAATGCTTGATCTCTAGTTTGACTCACCGGGTGTAGACTGTGGTTATGAACCTGCCATTGGCCGACCGTTAAGGCAGGCATTCTTGCCCAATTCCGCTGTCTGTGTATTTAAAGATCCCCTTTGATATGGGAAACAACAACAACCTCCGAGCTGGCAGCCTACACTCTGAAAATAAGTTTTGACGAAGATTTGGATCATGCAGTAAAGCATGTGATGTTCTTTTGGTGAATTGTGGTGAAGATCTACAACGATTAAAACAACTTGTCAACACACCTTGGAAAGGCTCAAACTTTGTCTCACTGGAATCTCTTGCCCAATGTTGATCAGTTTTCTGACACAGCCAGTTTGAGTTGTTTGGCCACATCTGGCAACAGCATTTTCCAGTGACACTGGCTTCACTGACTTACTGATTCATTTCACTTCGCACAAGCTTCTGTGATATGGTCGTAATAATGTGCTGAAAGAGCCACATTCAGCCAGCAAATCTGTAGTTGTACTGGGCTGATTGAGCTCCTCCAGAGCTGAAGTTGTCAGCGTTGACGTCAAGGGCACTGATTATCAACTTATGTTTGTCATTTTTATTGCGAAAGTTGAATCACACTGCCGACATATGTCTCTTATCGGTTTTTGTGGCATTTTTGTGGACAGTGTTCGCCTCCCCATGTGCAAATCTTCCAAAACAAGTCACGCCCCGACACATTTTGTGAGGGCACATCCTGGCCTTGGCGCCCCACAAGACGATTGTGATTGTTTTAAAGAAATAAAAACAAGCCAAAGCATTTTACCTCCTACAGCAGAGTGATAATGTGTGCTTCCAGACCTCTCTCTAGTGCTGATACAGCGATGTGGAGACAGATCTGGCTACGTGAGACTACTGGAAATCTAACTTTCTTTTCATTCACTGTATCTGACAAAGCTTACATGTTTCTGTTTACACAGTGTAATTGTGATGATGACTTCTTTGTACCATACACTATCAGTAGAGAGAATAGCAACCCCCCCATGGGGGGTGAGAATCCTTGAGAGCAGACACCTGCGTCGGTGAGCAGAGATGAAAGCCCTTCTCCGGGGCCTCCCTCTGTCCTGATCAAAAGGCCTGGGGTGCTGCTCACTCTGCCGCTACGGGGCCACTGTCTTGTTGTTTTTTTGGTCATTTCTTTGGGTGGCAGAGGATCAAAGCTGGTAACAGTTAGCTTTCGCCTGCAGAGTCGAGCCTTTTCGTCTTGCTGGGGGGGATGGGTTCCCTGCTGGGGGGAGGAAGAGCCCCCTCCTCCCCCAGCTTCCCTTCTGATGGTTTACAGACTCCAGAGTGAAACAAGGAGACCTGGTTGAAGCTGTCATTTTCCACACATCTTCTCCACTACGAGAGCTTAGTGTTGATCCTCACACGTTACCTCTACTCTTACCTCTCAGCTCCTTCTCAAATGTTTCACATTTGTTTCTACGAGTGGTCTTGTAAGAGGAATCAATTAAGTCAAAGGATCCTGGAGAGGCTGAAGTGTGTGTGTGTGTGTGTGTGTGTGTGTGTGTGTGTGTGTGTGTGTGTGTGTGTGTGTGTGTGTGTGTGTGTGTGTGTGTGTGTGTGTGTGTGTTACATACAACAACAATTCTTGTGGAGAATTTGTGAATCACAGCATCCTGACTGTGGCCAGCATTACTTTAAAATTGCTATGGCGATGTTGACCAACATTTGTCTTTGCTTGGTATTAAACTGTCTCATTGTTCACGCAGGATCCTCCAGGTGGGTTTTCCAGCCAGGAGAAGACTGTGAGCCTGAAGAAGGAGCCTCGGCTTTCCCTGGGCATCACCATTGCTGGGGGGAGGGACTGTCGCAGTCGTCTGCCTGTTTACATCACGAGTGTGCAGCCTGTTGGCTGTCTCCACCGAGATGGCACCATCAAAAGAGGTACAAAGCAGCATCTGGTGATGTGTGATTCTGACCTTTAATAAGGAACTTGTACTGTAAGTTTAAGGCCTGAACATGTGTCTTTGTAATCTCATCGTCTTGGCGAGGGCTGCAAATACCATTTTTTTCATTATTGATTAATCAGCCACTTATTCCCTTGTTTAATCACTTACTCATAAAATGTCAGACAATGGTGACAAATTTCCATTTTATTTTGTCAGTTTATCTCGAGAGTGGTGTCAGTTCAAATTTAGACTTTAAATCAGAAACTTAACTGTGTGGGAATATTTGGATAAATAACACTGAACACAGCAACAAACTATTTATGGGAAACTATTTCCAGTCTAGTTTTCAAATTCATTACAATGTGACAGTTGGCTGAATAACAAAAGAACAATCCTCTTTTCTTGTGCCTCTATTCAGGGGTACAATGCGTTGCTCAAGGGCACATAGACGCAGAGGATGTGTGCTGAAAAAAAGGCTTGATAATTAACTTCTCTGGGATAGGTGCGGTCTGTAAACATTGTGGCCACGCTAACATTTTCACAGCATTTTGAAACAAAAATAATCTCCGTACATACTAGAATTATAGCACTGTTCAGAAATAATCTCTGTCCATACTAACATGCCTGAAAGCGCTTATCATAGGACTAATCAAGTACACAGGACATGCAAGTGCCGGGTGTAAACAGGAAGCAGATTGTCCAGTCTGCAGTTGGTTGCTGTATTACAGAAAACACTATGGAGGAAGAACAATAATGGCGAAGAGTAAGACCAGAGATTTCATTGCTTGGTGGAACTGTTACTGAAAGTGACATGAATATAAGGTGGTCAAGGCAGCAGAAAACATAGATTAGGAGTCGTTTCAAACCAAATGTGGCAACATATTTGAATGGATCAGGAGTGTTATCCATCCCTGGAGGAAGCCATGACAATGAGTAAGGAGTACACACACAAGAAGGATGAAAACACAAAAGGTATGTAGGCCTAGCTGTCACTTGTAAGTTCTTGCATCATTGTTTGTAAATCGTCTCTGTTTTCACCCGTCTAGACTAAAATGTGCTGTGTTTTTAGACTAAAACAGGGTCAGCTTGGCTTCGAAAGCTTTTCGTTTTGGGTGTTCGAATGTGCAGGAGTAGTGTGAATGCAAGACGTAAACGTGGAAATAGTTATGTGCTCTAAAATGAAAACGTATCAGTGTGGTGTAGCTTCAGAGTACGCCCACATTAAGCTGTATAAATTTGTAAACGCTTCCTTTTCTCTCGGTCTAGCCCTCCATCCAGAACAGTTTTTTTTCTCCTCATCAAAACAATGGCGTTTTCCAGTTTAGAGGGCTTTATGCAGACGTAGTCTTAGTTTCCTAATCTTATTCATCTGGTCGAACTGACAGCAAATTAAGTTCGCCCCTCATTAAAACAATGAACAATGAAAAACTGTTCCTCATGTAAAACACAGAGATCCTCGTAACTCTAATGTCTGCTCATGTTCATCACATCATCATGTGTGCCCGCAGGTGACGTTCTGCTGAGCATCAACGGTGTCGATCTGACCCAGCTGACCTACAGCGAGGCAGTTTCTGTGCTGAAGGCTCAGACAGCTCAGTCCCAGGTGTCGCTCCGTGTCATCCAGACCCTCTCCGAGGAGTCAGAGGAAGACACAGAGGCTGGCAACAAGGACGAACTGGACACTCTGGATGACCCACGAGACGACACCCTCAACTGGACGCCGCTGTGGACTCGCTGGCTGGGATTACCAAGGTAGAGCTGGAGTTCTGCTTCTCCACTCCAAGTGTACTCTGTTGATTTGTGTGTGAAAGAGCCAGCTCTGACTCCGCCCCTGTTGTTTCAGCCCCATGCACTGGTGTCGGGACATCGTCCTGCAGAAGACCAACAACGAGAGCTGGGGCTTCAGTATAGTCGGCGGCTACGAGGAGAGCCACGGCCAGCAGCCTTTCTTCATCAAAACCATTGTGCCTGGTACCCCTGCTCACTTTGACGGACGCCTCAAGTAAGTTCAGGGACAGTTCACCCCAAAGACAAACAATTTCCCTCTTACCTGTGTTGCTGTTTAACAGTCTACATTGTTTTGGTGTGTTGTTCGGTAGAAAGAAAATAGTTCCTGCGTCAAACTGCTCACAACAAGGTCGTTTGAAGTACATGTAGTAATCAGCTCCTGCGTCCTTTCATCACTGTCCACATTAACGGTCTGCGGTTCCCCCCAGGTGCGGCGATGAGATCGTTGCGGTAAACGGGGCCACAACAGTGGGAATGAACAACTCCTCGCTCATCCCCATGCTGAAGCTGCAGAAGAATAAAGTCACGCTGACTGTGGTGTCCTGGCCCGGGAGTCTAGTGTAGCAAAAACACACCTGCACATTCAAACTCTTCTCTTTTAATTAGCCTCTTTAATCATAGCACACACACACACACACACACACACAGATCCTCGCCCTGCTCAGCTGCATTCCTGAGTGGGCCACTCACTGTCCCTTCCATATGTAACTCACTGCTCGGTTACATTGTTGTTCAGTCCTTTGATCAGTTGTATAATACAGAACATGTGTGCTTAAGAACCATTTGGTGTACAATGGGAAAGACTCTCCTGAGCGTGGTCTCAGCACGTCTTTGTTTTAGTGTCCTCTCACACTCTCACAGATGATTGAACAAAATGGGTTTAATCAGGGTGCAAAGATAATGACAATCAGTGGATTATATCCTAAAGGACAAACTGAAAGGATAGTTTGTTTTTGGAACATCTTTTTAATAATTTCTGAATACTTTATGTATTTTTTACTTTCCTGTCTTAATTCGTTAGTCATGTTTTCACCCAAAGATGAAATGTAGTTCTTACGATATATGTAGACAGTTGTGATGAAGAATTTTAGACGATGACATATAACACAGTGGCTGCTGACTGTAAAGATTCATGCCAAAGACAGAAAAATCCTCCTGTCCTGTAGCTGTGGGAACACAAGTGTGGTTTATCAACTCTATTTTATTTCATTTTAAAAATGTGCAACAGAATGACGAAGCCGAGATGGAAATCTTAGTACGCTGAGTCAAAGTGATGTTAATGGGAAACTCTGATACTTCTTAACAGTGACTCTATTCTCCCATGTTTTTCTGTTTAAGTGACTAATGGAGACATCTATGTTTTAACTGGTCCAGTATTGAACAGAAGGCAGCAAAACAGGCTGCAGTGAAACTTTAATGGGCATATATGCACCGTCAGTGTACGTCCATTGACAGGCTCAGATTGTTAAGCCCCGTTTCCACCAAACACTTTCAGTATGGTACCTTTGGACCCAAAAGTAACCCCTCAGACATGGTACCTAGACCCCAGCGTTTCCACTGCAAACAGTACCCTTAAATGTGGGCAGGGTTGTTTTCACTGGTGACACAGATGGAAGTCTGCACCTCGTTTATTGTCCACAGAACAAGGCTGCACACCGACATTTTCAGAACAAAATAAAACAGGCTGTAGTGAGAACCTCTCCATGGGATATTTTAAAACAACAGGTTTGTGCTTGTAGTCCCTCTAAGGCAAGCTCAGGGGTTTAGTTTTGCTTGAGCCCACAGACATGACACTCTAGGACATTTTTTTTCTCTGAGTGAGGATTAGAATTTATGCCGTTGACATAATCCGGTCAAAATTATTATATAGAAACACTTGAAGATCCACTCATTACTAAGAGAGTGTGTCATATAAAAACTTAACTAATGGTCAAAGTTGTCACAGTGAAATATAAGGTGTGCTAAACCAGCCACAACTCAGCCCTGAGCAGAGTGACTGTCTGCTATTGACCAATCAGACTGCAGTGTTCACAGCTCCACCTTTTAGTACCCGATCTGTGTGCTAGGTACCCCAACAGAGGGGGGACCAAAAATGGGGACTGTAAGGAACAGTTCCATTGGTACCATCCACAACTTTTCACAGTGGAAACAGAAAAAAAAAGCATACCTAACTGAACTGTATCACTGTAGTGTCTGACAACATTATGGAAAGGATCCCTACAGATGAAAACTTTTTTGTGGAAGAGAAAGATCCTTTTTGTTTATCCAGAAACAGCTCTGAAATTGCTATCGCTAAATCTACCAGACTCCATTTAAAGAAACTGTAATTTAATCATGGTAAAACACACTTCATTCAAAGTCGACAGAAACAATAAAAAGCCACAAAAACTGTCTTTGTTAGTTTTTCTGCTGTTCCAACAATCAACAACTCTAATTTGATTGAAATAAACCTTTAATTCACCCAGTTATTTTTACAATATGCTGGCTCTACACATGCTTAAATCAGTCTGTTTAAATGGAGTCTGGTGACTTGTTCCATGGCAATTTCGGAGCTGTTTCTGGTTAAAGAAATATGATCTTACTCTTAACCAAAAATGTCCGTCTCTGTTAGGGATCCTTTCCATAATACTGTCAGACACTTATAACAATAATCTGAGCCTGTCTGTTGCAAAACGTAAATTGACGGTACATAAATGCCCCGAGTGTTTACACTGCAGCCTGTTTCACCACTGTTAGCTGCAGCGGTCTTGCTCAATACTAGACCAGTTTCAAAAATGGTTGTCTCCATTAGTCACCTAAACACAAAACACATGAAAACATACTGAAGTTACTCTGTAAGGATCAAATGAACAGCTGCAGGTACAAAATGAGACTTTAGTTTTAACAGGAAGGTTGTTGAAAAGCCAGAAAAAAGACCTGCAGTCACTTTGGATTTGACACTTTCATACTGACGCAGACAGAAATGATCGGTTTAAAGGGGCCTAAAGAGTCTGAAATATCTGCTGCCCAGTCCCGTATAAGCCATAAAAGGAATCCGTAAAATCTAACACTCCTAAACTCAACAGGAAACCTGCACAGAACATTTAATCAGAGTTGCGTAGGTAGGAAACAGCTTGGGTCCGAGTTTATTTCCTGTTTGCTCCTGATTTAAATTCTGCAACAGGAAATAAACTTTTATGTTGTGGAACACTGAGCTGGTCCAAAGAAGCAAATATTCTCTCAATCCAAAGTGTTGTTAGTCTATAAATAAGATATTCAGCAGACATGTCCATTGATCAGTGCTCTGTATTTATTTTGACATATCACACTGAATGACTTTGATAAATGGGTGCCTTGTAGCCATTTGAAGGACAAACCAGAATGTATACTTGCCTTAAACTTCCACTCTACCAACATATGTTTCCCCCTCATCATGACCTGTTTCAAAGGAGAATGGCCGTGTTCAGATAAATTTGTGTTACCTCGTTCTTTTTATGTCAACACATTCCCAGTGGCCTTTCTCGTGTCTTAATTGAGACAAAACTTATTGAATAATTCAAAGTATCATTTAAGATTTTGTTTCAGAGTCGGAGTGGTTGTGATATATACAGTATATATACAGTAGGTAATGAGTGTATTAGCCTGTCCACTGTTTCATTATGTTCAATAAAATCATATCAAATCAAGCTGTTCTGCTGTTAACTGCACTGTGGGGATGGGGACTGAAGGAGTGTGGGGTTTATTTTATCTTATTCACCTGAAGTGACAGGAAAACGATGAAGACTCGCTGCAGCTCATATGTTTACATGAATGCAATGTTACTGGGCTTCACACACTGCTATTGGTCCCAGTGTTTTATTGTTGTGCCACGTTCCTGAATAGAGTATCAAACTCTTCTTCCACGTTCCTGAATAGAGTATCAAACTCTTCTTCTTTTTTAAACAGTTTGATTAAATTACTCAGGGCCTACATAAATCAATAGTTAGGTGTCTTAAGTTTCACTGCCCATTTATAGGTGTATGTATATGCACAGGTGAATACCTCTATAAATAAAGAGATACACAGTGATCATAAAAATTAATTTAAAAATTAAGTAATAAAAACAAATTAATGACAACAATAATAATAATAATAATAATAATAAATTAGATGGAAAAAATACAAATAAATAAAATATTGAAAAAAATCTGTAAAAAAAAAATACATCCGTAATATTGTATTTGTATGTATATACATACAAATACAATATTACGGATGTATTTTTATATATATATATATATATATATATATATACAAATACAATATTACGGATGTATATATATATATATTTGTTTTATACGTGTGTGTGTGTATAACAATAATATTATGCATATATATATTTTTTAGATATTTTTCCATTATTATATATATTTATTTTTATCTATTTTAGGCATCAGTCATCTGCACTTATGCTGCAGTTCATTAAAAAAACATATATAGAAATTGTAAAATATGATAATAATAATAATAATAATAATAATAATAATAACAAAATACATAAATGAAAAAATACAAATAAAATTATGAAAAAATATGTTTAAAAAAATACATGCGTAATATTATTGTATTTGTATATATGTTTTTTTAATATATGTTTTATACGTGTGTGTGTGTGTGTGTGTGTGTGTGTGTGTGTGTGTGTGTGTTTGTAACAAATTATGCCTTTTTATTTTTTTTTTTTTACATATTTTTCCATTATTTTATATATTTATTTTTATTTATTTTAGGCATTCAGTCATCTGCACTTATGCTTCAGTTCATGAAAAAAAAACATATATAAAAATTTGAAAATAATAATATAATAATATTAATAAAATAAGTGCAGGTGATTGAATGTTTGAAATGATTTGCCCCAGCGGTTATCTCCAATATGTGGTAATGTCCAATACACTGTACAGTCTGTTCAGGGCTCAGTCTGACCCCTAGTGGTCACACACTGTACAGAATAATGAAGTGAGCCAGGCTCCCTGCTGATTTTAGAGTCTTTGTGTCATTTATATATTTTTTTTTTCCTACATGAAACTTGAGCTCAGCAAGCCTTATGCAAACTGAAGATGACCAGACTCATGTTTTTATAAAGTATGCACACCATCTGTGCACAGAGAAACTGGATTACATAAGATGTGGGTGGTTCAGAGTGTCTGAGGGAGGACTGAGTGTACAGTTCAAGTTTGTGAATATCTGCATGTACAAACACACACACGACACATTTACAACCTCTCCTCCTCTGTCACACATCCACCCAGACAGACTTTTGTTTGAGCACGCAAACACATGAGACAGAAAGACCAGTACAACTTGCTGCAGAAGTGGTTTGCACAGCGCTTTGAAGAGGCGCTAACCCCCCTTGGCAGTTTTTCTTTTTTGTTGCATAACAATCTGTAATTTAAATTGATTTTAATTTGGATTTTATGTGATGGACTTACTCAAAAAAGTCAGAATTGGTGAAATTAAGAATTTTTTTTTTAAACATTTAAAAATACCTAAAAACTAAAAAGTGGTGCATGCATATGTATCCACCCCCTTTGCCTTAAAGCCTCTAAATAAGACCTGGTCACCTCTACCTTCAGAAGTCACATTAGTTTAATAAGGTCCACCTGAGGGCAGTCTGCATGTCACATGATCTCAATACACACACACACACACCTGTTCTGTGAGGGCCTGAGTCTGCAGCACCATGAGGACAAAAACACGTTTGGCACTGTGAGTAACTCACTGAAAGTCACACAGAAACTGAACTTAGAGTCACATGCAGCTGAGTTACCAGGGGTGGAAGAAGTACTAAGATCCTTTACTCAAGTAATAGTAGCAATGTACAAACAGGAGTACAAGTCTTATATTCAAAGTTCTACTTAAAGGGACAGTTCACCTCTAAACCCCAAATACTTACATGTCCTCTTACCTGTAGTGCTATTTATCAGTCTAGATAGTTTTGGTGTGAGTTACAGTGTGTTGCAGATATCTGCCATAGAGATGTCTGCCTTCTCTCAAATATAACTGAACTAGATGACACTCAGCTTGTGGTGCTCAATGTGCCAAAAATTTAATTTGAAAAACTCAACAGCAATGTCTCTTTCCAGAAATCGTGACCCGGTTACTCAAGATAATCCACAGATCTTGTTGTGAGCAGTTTCATGTAGGAACCATTTTCTTTCTACCAAACTACACCTCTCAAGTGTATCACAGCGCAGAAGGAAGCGTGCATCTACTGCTAAATGAGGACAACATTAATGTTTACATCTCATGCTGTCCTGAGCCTCTTGTCCACGAGTACATGCATGCAGTGTTGGGCAGTAGCGTCACTACAAGTAGTAACTTTACTGACTTAACTACATATCCCAGTTGCATGGTGGTAACATCACTACTTTCTGAGTCAAATAGCTTTGTAGCAGCAAAGCTGATTAATTGACCACTACAAAAGTTACAAGCTCTTTTTCCCTGGAAAGCTCTGGAGTGAAGATGGGATGTTTTTCTGCAGAGGTCTGGATAAAAGTAAGGATAATAAAACTGAGGATAAGTAATGTTTTAAAATTTGCTGTTGGCTTTTCTTGGTGAAAACCTGCCCTACTCTACCTCTGATTGGCTACATTGCACTTCTTGACATGTCTCTGACTTGTCTTGCCCATAGACTGTGTTATTTGCAGGACATGTTCATGTTCTAATGCCCCCCAAAAAAGGCAAGTTTTAATTTTCTTTTAATAAAAGTAGCTTTGCAAGAAGCAAGCTTCTTTTGCTATTTTCTTGTAGCTTAGCTTGCTCTGGAGATAGTGTAAATGTAGTGAAACTTTAGATTGATGTAGAGTAATTAGTAATTTAGTTCACTACATTTTCCAGGTAGCTTGCCAAACACTGGATGCACGTTTCCATCTGTGCGGTGAGACAGTTGGTGGGTGTAAATAAGTACAATATTTCACTCTGAAATGTAGAAAAGCAGAAGTAGAAAGCACCAAAAACTGAAAATACTAAAGGACAAGTAGGGGCAAGTGACTTCGTGTTCAAAATTTACCCTAAAATTAATTTATTAGAAGCATGGCTGTGATTATGGCCCGTACTACTATTAGTAATTCCACTCCAAATGTCCTAAAACTAGTGGTGGCAGCTGTAAACTATTGAGGCACTGGTGCAGTAAATGGTTCCTGGAACTCCAGGCTCAACAGGGACAGACTGTGAATGTGAAAACAAAAAAACAAAGGACCATAAAACCAGCCAGACTGAGGTGAAGCCCACCACGTCAGTGCTCGGGGGTTGTGTTGAGATAAAGTGACGACATGGTCCAGTATTCTCTAACCACTGATCCATAACGTTAGAAAGCAGCAGCAGGTTATGGTAAAAGTTTCCCAAACGTGTCGACTAATTGCAGACCGTCTTGTTAAAGTTAACGATTCAACACCTTGTTAAACGTGACAAACAGCCCGATCTGTTTTTAAGATGACACATCATTAACTGAGTGTGACAAAATGGTTTCAAATGACAAAAGGAAGCAAAGAAAATTCAAAATCAACCATTTATTTTCTCTCTCTGCAGGGATTAGGTCACCATGACGAACATTTACAAGAATTGTAACAGGGACAATACTGGGAGGAGGATTTAAAATCTCCTTTGTACAAGAGAACAGATTTCAACCTGTACTTCTCTGTGGTTCACCGACTACTCCAGAGGCACTCTAATACGACGCATTGCAGCAATCTCTTGACTAAGATTCAGGAAAATAACACTGGACAGAATGACTGAGACAAAAGAACCATCTGCTCGATATGTGGAGGAGCAAACACAGCACAGGGAGAAGTACAAAACTATAAAAATTAATGCAAATCTGGGATAAAATGATAAAAAATAGATGAGTGGAAGAGCAGAGTTCAAATCATTATCTTCCCACTGCACATCAGAGATGCGACCATCTCCAGTTTCAACAGATGATGACTCAATAAGTGTCATCTTTATTGGCAAAAACCACGTGGTAACATGCACTGCTGTCTGTGGATGAATCTTCAGGATGCATCATTG
This sequence comes from Cephalopholis sonnerati, assembly GCA_019142605.1. NCBI lineage: Eukaryota > Metazoa > Chordata > Actinopteri > Perciformes > Serranidae > Cephalopholis > Cephalopholis sonnerati. Next base: position 33,551,843 of record JAGQAX010000004.1, on the reverse strand, counting down.
TCTAAAATCCTGACTTCCTACTGGGCTCAAGTGCAATAATCAGTCCTAACTCTGGCATCATGTACATTGTAACTATATGGCTTACAAGGTAAACAGGTCCATATAAACTAGAAAGGTACATAGACATCTTTCATTAATCAAAACTATGGTACAGCAATATATTGGCAAAAAAAACTAAAGAGCTAAGTAACTTTATGTAAACAATGGTATACCACTGTACAGCTTATCCTAACATGGTATTTACAGGTCAAGTCCGTTTACTAGCTAGTTCCCATGTACAGAGGGTCAATGTAAAGAAATAACACAGGGTGGTGACGTACACTGTACGTTAGGCAATTTCAACCATCCCATCCACTTGCAAAGAACTGGATTCAAAGAGAGGAAACCCAACAAACAGCACTTGAGTCTACAGACTTGTTGAATCACCCAGAGCCGTCCTCCTCCTCTCACACGTAGAGTTATCTTTTTAAAAAAATCATACATAAGGCAAGGATAGTTAAGGAAGGTGGAGGCATCACATTCTTTGCAAGGGATTACTGATATAATAGATGGGATAAGTTGATGGTTCTTTGGGGTAAATGCACTTTTCGAAGAGTTTCACTTGTTTGTCACATGTAACAAAAAACACATCTGAGTGCAAGGGGACATGTCTAGTTCTGTCGGGGAAAATGTGCAAAATCTGCTCTAAAGCAAAGTGACAGTGTTGCAAATTCTAATGTACAAGGTACTGGGAGATGTACAGGGTCGTCACGAGAGACAACGGTGCAGACCCTTATTCCAACATACTGTATATACAAGGCACTAAGGATAAGATTCAAGGGCCACACGTCCAGTCTTTAACAGCCTCCTCAGTCCGGTCGGAATATAGGATATTTGGGTAAGAATTCTATAAGAATGACCTGAAGAGAGAAAAATACAACAAACAAATGATTATTTAGGACATATATATGAGAGGTGAAGCAGTTTTACCAACAGACTGACAGGAAATCAATCAGCAACACTTTATTTTTTTTTTATTTTTTTGTTTTATCCCTCTCTATCATTATTATGACTGACTAGAAGTGTGTAGCGGTGTATTTATCTGCAGGGACTCTGCTCTGTCTGTTTTTTTCTCATTTTGCTGTGCTCAGGTCGTTGCTTGGCACAGCACGCAGGTGAAGTCAGGACTTAATAAAAATGCAGTGATCAGATGCCAGGCAGTAAGCAGCACACATCCAAAAGGAAGCTATGAAAACATCGCTGACACAGCTTCAAAAAAATGTAGATAATGCAAGGCAACACACCAAGCGGACAAAGCTGGAGTTGGCATTCACTTTTACTTTCGCTAGTGATATTGTTTAAAAACAGTAGCCAACAACTCATGCATAGTATAGATTTAAGAACATTAGTTTTCTATTTAAAAAAACTTGTAATTTAATATTAATTGCACAGACAAAAGAGAAGTTCTGACACTATTTGTATTCAAGAAATCTGCACCAGCAAATACCTTTGATAAAGATATGAAGACATACTTGGCCAATAAAGCTAAATCTGATTTTAATTAATTTGGAGTCAGTGTGTGCTGATAAACATCAACTATGTTTTTCCCCTATGATTAAAACCATTTAATATTTTCTTTTTAAGAACCTGTCTATAAATTTGCAGTTAAATCAGTTAAACTCTGGTAAATTGTAGGAAAATAGGGGATCAATTATTCTGCAACCATTTTGATGATTGATAAAAAAAATGCCACACACATGCTGGGTCCAGCTCCTCAAATGGGAGCATCTGTTGCTTTACTTTGTCATATGTAATACTTAACTAAACGTCTTTGCGTTTGGGACTTTTTGTCAAACAAAACGAGACATTTAAAAACGTTACCTTTGCCTCAGGGAACTGTTTTATGATATTTTATAACATGATTGATCAACTGATTAAGATTAATCTGAGTAATTAAATGAGTAATTAAATAACAATATTTTGACGAGACACCTTGATAGTGACAGTGATAGTGATATTGCAATTCTATTGTAGGGTGGAGTACTGGGACGCTCACAAAATATTAACACAATGTGATTTTTTTTAAATAAACATTCATCAGTAATGTGGATATAAAGACAAAATGGGTAAAGGCAAATAATAAAACAGTTAGAACAGCCTGTAAGTTAAAGAAAATTACATCACTTTACTGTAATGCAGCCTTTAAAACCAAGAGAAGACAACACTTATGATATTAAGATATTCAAAATCTAAGACGATATCAAGTCTCATGTCACGACGTAATAATTTCTATATACTGCCTAGCGCTAACTAAAAATTAATTTAAATGTTTGTAAATTTCTGAATGAATCCAGTAGTTCACAGTGGTTTCATTGTGTCAGTCCACTTACATATTCCATCATGTTACTGCTTTCACATTTTCTTTTACTGAGTTTCCAGTGCAGCCCCAGCTGATGAGAGAAGAAAAGACACAGACACAATGAGTGAGCATCTCTCTCAAACAGACAAAGACTCGCACACACACACACAAACACACACAAAGGAAAATCTGTCTGAAATCTCCCCTTTGGTGTCAGGGGAATTTGGGAGCAGGGCTGTCTGGTCTCGCCGGGGTCAAACTGTGGCCAGACACCCTGAAGAGCTTCCTTTATGCCTTTGCACAGCTACTAGCTGTAATTTGTTGCTGCGAGACAAAACAAAATTAACACGGCATTTTACTGCTGACCTCACCGTCCTCTCAGACCCGCGCACCAGATCTGACTCAGCTTTGAGGCACTTGTGCGGCAGGTTCGAGTTTACAGAGCAGATTAATGATCATTATCCATCACGATGATACTCGACTTACACTCACACAGACAATTAAGCGCACAGGTGTTTATTCGTCTTTCTTACCTTGTGGTATAATCGGTTATTTTCCCACTCTAACAACTTATGAATAGACCGTCTTGTCTGTTGGGATAGAAAACAAGTGCATGTATGTTAATGGAAGCAGCAGAATACTTAATTTAGCAGTTTAACAGGTAACAGTAAACAGCCACACTGTTAGGATTTATGGACTGAACACCCAATTTACCAGCTAGTAATTTCCACTTTGTTGCCATTAATTCTAAATGGTAACACCACCTTTAAATGACACACCCATGAGCTGGGCAGGAGAGGAGCTCTGCAGCGCAATGCGTCATTTCTACACAGAGCCACTAATTGAACACGAGTTGTTATTACCCTCTACACTCAGACCAATGTGGCTGAATTGCTACAACAGCCCCTGAGTAATCAGCGCTGATGTAAGGGAGAGTTAAACTGTCCAACTCGTGTCACAGGAGGTCTGGGACTTACTCTCTTGTTGAGGCAGATAACAGGCCATAGACTGCAGCCTACTGTACAGCAACAGCACAGGCATCCGCAAAGAAGCCACTTCACATTCACAGGCAAGTTCTTCTTCAAACAAGCGTTCACCCTGCTGATGCTGGTTTTGAATTCCTCTGGCGCTACCTAGAAAATAAAGAGGGAAAGGGTGAATGTGCGCACACCAAAGTAAACCGCTCCTAAAGGCTCTATGCTGTGAGGGGAAATTTACAAAAAATGGAGGCAATAACAAAATTACAAGAGGGAGTGAGACATGTGAAGTGTTTGTAGGTGGTGCTAACATGAAAGATTCCTAATTGCTCCAAAGCAAACCTGTGCACAAAGATCAAAGAGCTTGAGAAAAACCAACAGGTAGATATTTGGAGATGCTGTCCAGAGATGAGATGAGATCTCTAAATACTATGCCTCTGACTTGCTAACCAAGCTCCAGACTGTTCAAGGCAAGGAGGGACTCAAAGGAGAGATAAGCTCAGTGCCTGTGGCAGCGCCGGCCAAACAACTTGAATGGATGCTCATTCCTCGCTGAGTCTGTACGCCATAAAACAGGGGTCGTAATCTTTTATGACAGGATGCAAAGGTCTCTTTGCAAACAGCCAAAGACCTCAGAATAAAGCCCAGCAGGGCCTGATCTGCACCCTTCAATCATCATAATTGTGACCTCATCCATCACATGTCACCCTGGGTCACAATACTGAAGGTACTTTTTATTGCCCCACACTTCCCTCGGCCTGCTCTTACCCCTGCAGCCTTTTTGTGTTTCTGCGTCCGACCCAGGAAGCTTTCCTTTCTTGTCTGCGGCAGAGTCTTCATTTCATTATTTTATCACCGGGAGCTGGACCCTCAAAAACACTGGGGTCCCCGCCAACTTAGCCCCATAGACGGCTTACTCATTTACAGAGCTGGACAGCAGCACATTCAGGCTCTTTTCTATACACTGTGGTGCGTCACTTGAAATGCAGCTCCCTCAGATCAAAACCTCTCGGAGAGGTTTGAATGGGGCGGTTTGGGGAAGTTGGGGCTGTTAAAGGCGGCCAAAAGAACAATTGAATCACTGTGGCTTTAATGGCTTAATTCTTCCCACTTGGAATTGAACAGAAAGCAGCCCGCAAGACTGAAGTGCAAGACAAAAATAAATAAAAAAGCAACTGTACCTTTCCCGTGAGAACAGACGGAAATTCTGTGTCAAATCTGTTGCTCAATCCAAATCTGAAAAAAGACAAACAAACAAAATATGCGCAATGATAAGCTAATAAAAATGAATCTGAAATCAAGTATAAAATCTGCTATTACTATGTATATGATGGGTAAACAGTCCTGAGTAGAAATACGCTGTTTGATTACATGATGAGAGAGAACATTCACAAACTATACCATTTTTAAAAATTAGATTAGTTCCCATTATGAGACGGAGGACATTATATCACACACAACTACAAAAGGAGGGCACAATAAAAAAAGGTATTTCTTTTGTAGTTCTTGGTATAAAGAAAACAAAAATGAAGGCGTCCAGATGACTAAGCGACATGTTGCCAACAAACCAATACAATAAATTACCATGAGTAAATTTACTTCAAGTGAAACGTCCAAAAAATAAATTACAAACAAATTATTACTAAGATGACAAGGTTACACTACACTTCCCATAAGCCATTAAAGGAGCAGTGTGTAGAATTTAGGGGCATCTATTGGCAGAAAATGGAATATAGTATTCGTAAGAATGTTTTCTTTAGTTTATTATCACCTTAAAATAAGAATAGTTGTGTTTTTGTTAGACATAGACATTTATATCTATATCTTCCACTCAGTCTGCCATGTTGTTCTACAGTAGCCCAGAATAGACATAATAAACCACACCATAACCATAGCTCTCCTATACGCTTGGCACATGGTGGAAGTTTCAGTTCTGCAACCTCACTGCTAGATGCCACTAAATCCTACACGCTAGACTTTTAATGCTGTTTGGTCTATAATATGTCAGACAATGCTGAAACATGTCAATCGGCATTTTCCAAAGCCCGAGACGACATGTTTAAATGTGTTTTTGTCCACAAACCAATGATATTAAGTTTACTGTCATATAGGAGAAAAGACAAAAGAAAATATTCATATTTAAGAGCTAGAATCAGAGAATTTTTACTTTTTTACTGACAAAATTGCTCAATCTGATCAATCAATTATCAAAATAGTTGACAAACAGTTTGATAGTTGACAACTAATCTATTAAATCATTGCAGCTCTCTGCATCAAATATATAAAAGCAGGGTGTCTACAGGTATCAGACAGTTAGATTTAATGCTTTTTAAGACCTGTTCAAGACATCTTACAGCCAAATTTAGGACAGATTTTTAGACATATTTTAATTATTAAAGCATCATAGGTAAGCATCGCAGGCAAGTAGTATATGTGGTCTTGTGCAGAGGAAGGTGTTGTGTAGGAATATGGTTGTTAGAGTGAGTTATCAATCTATATTTTGCCAACAGATACGTGCAGGTATGAAGTAAAATGGCTGTCTTATAGTTTTTAAATATTTGTAACATTAGAAATGTGAACTTTAACATAGAAAGGCTTTGCTCATTTTCACAAAAAGTACTTTAAAAAATGGATGCATGGAATTATATAACATGTTTATAGTAGTTAAGACCTCACAAATTCAAATTTAGGACTGTGTAATGTCTTCTAAGGCCTTATTTTCAGGCATTTTCAAACTTATGAAGGAGCTGCAGACACCCTGAAAAGATGTGTTCACAGCCTCACCTTTACTAGGGAAGACCAGTTTTGGTTAATATATTGTCAGGTCCATGTGAAGTACAATAAGATTTGACAATGAGATAGCAGTGTGCAGATATATTTCTTAGTAGGTGTAAGCTGTTAGTGGATAATAACAGTTTCTTGTGCTGAAAACTGCTCATGTTTGCAAATCTTTCCTGGATAGGTAAGGCTTAATAACATCACACAGATAGTACTGAGTTTAAAAACTGACATCCTCATTATTTATGTCTGATTTTGAATCCACAGTTAGCAGAGGAGGCTAACAAAGCTTGCCAGCTGGGACGTGCCATATGTTAGTCAGGTGTATGTTTTGGTGACGTTTAGAGAAGATCTGACGATGATGACAGTGATTAACTTTGACATTTTTTTATGAATAAAACTCACTGCACAACTACATGACGTCATAGTGGGGGGCTGACGTACTTAAAGCTCTAGTTATCACCCTGAAAATGCAGCCTCCATCAAAACGCAGCTAAGGAGCTGACATCCCCGTGTAAACAATGACTAAACTTATAATAAACAAGCTGTAGACGATGAATAACCAGGTGACACTGTGCTGACTCGACACGTAACTTAATAAAGTGTGGTGATGATGTTTTAGTCTGCTCGGTAAAGACGTTACAGGCACAGACTTCTAGTAACGCTACATCACATGTAAACTTGCCTACCAACCAATATCAGTTGCTAGTCTATCAAGTTCATGGTTGCCATGGTGAAACAGAACCGTTAAGGTTTACTTGTGTCGTAATAATGTTCAGTTAGTGCTCAAACCAGCGGTCCCCTCGCTCAAACATATGGCTAACTGTTAGTTGTTGTGTTTGGCGTTAGCTAGCAGGCTAGCAGCAGGCTAACGAGGCTAAAGGATGAAGACACCACAACAACAAAGCGACAGCGCGACAGACGGCGGCGACAAACACGGCTCTGCTTACACTGTGATGTGTCCGGCCCCTCGCATCACCACGGGCTCCGGACAGTATCTGGGCAAGTGTTCCTCACTCACTACGTGCTCATCCTCTTCGTCTTCCAACTCATAAATGGTATCAAAGTCCGCCATGTTGGGTAGTAAGACGCTCATGACGTCTCCGACGGGGCTGCGCACGGACGCACGAGCGGGCGCGCGGTGAGCCAGAGTTTGTGAATAGCGATCATCGCCCCTGTGCGTCCAGAGGGAGCTGAACATCATCAGCAAAACATCTGACATCACTCAGACATGGCGGATATGGGTTAGTAGAGCCTATTAGACCCATGACACACTGAGTGCTCATAATAAGGCTCATAAATAAGTCTATACTATTACATATTAGACTGTATCACTGCAGTCTGCATCACGGAATTAACTTCCTCCGTCTAAGTACATGGGTCAAAGTCAGGAAAAATCCTCCTCCTAAAATAGCCAAACCTGCCACACGACAATTAACATGTCACTTTAACTAATTATGCATGAACCTACACTGTGGACCCATCAGCCTGAACCAGTGTCACTTCTACTAACTTTAAACAGACCTATGAGTTTAAGGGGAACATTGCCCTTTTTCAAAATGCATGCATCCATGTTATTCCTATAGCCAGTCCTAAAATATTAATGCACATAGGCAGCTCTCCCAAATCCAAAAACTAGAGTGCTAAGACTCAGATTTGTGAGGGTGTGAAGTCTGGAGCTGCTCCATAGATAATGAATTGGGAAAGATGTCTAGATGACAGTAGAGCACCCAGGAAAATGTTTTCTGTTTCTGAACTGAGAACAATAAATAAAGCTCTTTTTTGTATAGAAAAGAAACAATAATTTGTGAGTCCACAAAATTAGGCTCTTGTTCACTGTCTATAGAGCAGCTCCAGACTTTATACTTGATGACATCACAAGTTTGAGACTTTTAAGGAGAGCAGCTCATGTTCTCATACACTGATTAAACTTTCCCAGTCCATAGAATAAAATTGCCTATTGGAATTTTTTATTTAGGTGATCTTCTCCTTTAAGTTTTTTTTTTTTTTTTTTTACTAAATTATCTATAAGATGTAAATGCACTTACATTGAGTGCAAGTGCACCTGCTGATGTCACAGTACCTCAAACATGAATGTTAAATAGCCACAGAATGGCATTCTGTTCAACATTATTTGGATTAAACGGAACAGGAAAGATAAATCCCCATCATTTTAGTTGCAATATTCATTTGTGGACACTTTTAAGACACTAGCAGTGAAATAAGTTAAATTACAGAAATAAACCAGCCTCATGTTGAAGAAAAAAATGTGATAAAAAGTCAGATTATTTTGCTGCAAGTTATTATAGGCTATATTGAAAATGAGCCCTTTTTGACCACATTTGAAATGTATTGAACTGAAATACCACTATTCCCATTACTGTATAAAAACTTTGTAAAGAAAAAAAAATTGTTACAGGTCCAAAAATTTTTCCTGTGATAGGTGTGTATGTTTCATGTTGATGGTTTTTAAAAAAAAATAAGGAGCACTGTTAATACACTTAAAAAACAAACATGCAAATAAAAGTATAGTAGCCTTCTTGTTTACAGTTACTTTGAAATGTTAATTTCTGAAAGGCCTAACTTGTTTTGTGGCCTACCTGAGTTTGTAACTTGCACCTATGTGTATTCGTGGCCTGTCAGCAGCCCATAGTGAACTGTAGCTTGCAGGCTGTTGGTCTGTAATGGTGAATACCAGAGCTACACATGCACAAATGCATTTCAAAGACTTTTGCAAACCTGAGAAATAAGGAAAGTGACAGGTGTACTGCAAAAAAACAACATTTTATTTACACTTTGCCATCAAACGACCGTCCTACCCGTATCATGAACAGCTGCTCCCTGCTTTACTGAAGCGGATTATATTGTGCTGAGAAACGTGTGTAAATGATTTGTCAAGTCAAAGCAGTTTCAGTGGCATCAGCTACAAACAGCCCACTTTAAGACTTCATTAAAATGTCCCTGAATTCTCATTTTATTCACATACACTTCATCACATACAAAAAAGGATATTTATATCTTATTAACTCACAAACAATTTAAAGCTTTGAAGTTTGAAACACGTCGATTTTTTGTTTAGTTTTTCTTTTAAATCCCCAAGTTATTAGAACTATTCTATAAAAAGCAATATTTGAAGAGCCTCCAGCATTTCGTTGCTATAAATCAAATCTTTATCCACAGCTTTGTGCGTCAGGACGTGAGTTCAGATCAAGAGTCCTGTCAGCGTGTCGGAGTGCTCAGTTATGTTACATGTACTGTCCAGAGGGTGAGCTCTGCTACTGAGTCACTGTCACTTGCTGTATATTCCTGATAGATGGCAAGGTGTTCATTCCCTGAGGAGGGTACAGAGAGTTGTGGATGTCTGAGGGGCTGAGAGAGCCCGGCACCGGCAGAGGGCTCACTGAACCCGGGTCACTGTGCACAGATCCCCCGCTGCCGTCAGACTGACCCAGCTTCTTCTTGATCAGCTTCCTCTCTTTGGCTCTGCGGTTCTGGAACCAGATTTTCACCTGAGCAGACACAAAGAAGACGAAATTAAATTAGTATACTAAATATAGATTACACCATGAAATTACATAGCTCTTATTAAATAAATAGATAAATAAATGAAGAAAGACAGAAAGAATCAGAATAAACAAAATATATAAATAAATATTGGCTTAAAAACAATTTCTTAAAATAACTATTTAATTTAGATACATATTTTAGGTCCAAGCTAACTCATTTAACCTCCATGCCTGCCCTTGATAATTGAAATTAAGTTAAATATAGATTAAAATATATGCCTAGAAAGGAAATAAAAACTATCAAGAAATGAACGTAAATGGTAAACATTAATAAAAATTAAATAAAATACTATACATGTTACAGTGTTCTCATTTATTCTACCTGCTGATCCTTACTGAACTAAAATAGGCTATAATACAATGATTATTAGCAGATAAATAACACATTTAAAAACGTATATAACAATGATAAATATAGACCATGAACAATGACTGTATTTCCATAATTTAGCATTATTTTATTATTTAATATTTAATTTATTTACTTAGTTTTTTGCTGTTTCAAAAATAAAATAACTAAATTACAAAACTAATTACATAGAATACAAAAACCTGTGTATCTTGAATTATCAGGAAATAATAATATAATAGTTTTTATTTTTGTATTTAATTATCAAACACGGAATATTTAGTAAATATAAAATATAAAAAAAAATAAATAAATAAATAAAGTATCAGGGGTTAAGGTATTTTTTAAATGTATCCAAGGCAATTTAATTTCTGTCTCATGAATGTAAATATGCAGACAAACCAATATGTTGATGGTAATTGTAACATGTTGTCTGTAGGCCTCATTTTTTAAGCTACATGTGTGAAAGCGAGCCTGCATTTTTATGTGGCCTACCCAGTGTCCATCACTGCTCATATATGCAGGCTGTATGTGTCATATATTTAATACATGATTTATTGCATCGTCCTGCGATGAGAATAGAGCAGACAGAAGTATTTAATAAAGACATACCTGTCTCTCCGACAGACCGAGGTTGACAGCCAGTTCAGATTTCCTCCTGATGGTGATGTATCTGTTGAAATGAAACTCCTTCTCCAGCTCCAGCCGCTGATGGTCTGTGTAAACTACCCTGTATTTCTCCTTCGTTCTTGTTTTACCTATGAAAGGTGACAAATTAAAAAACAAAGCAGCATTAAGATTGTGCTTTTTGTTGTTGTTGTTGTTGTTTAGCTGCCAGGTGGTTGAACTGGAACATTTACACAGAGGAGGCTGCATGCCGAGACCGGCCTATCTGCACATAGCATCTTTATTAGCTGCCTCTTAAATACACATCTCTCTGCTTTCTCCACTGATACGCAAATTAAGCTTTTTCATCTTGCTTTGATGACAACTGTAGTGCAGTGAGTTTCAAACGGCCGGCTCTCTGATCTATGCTGACAAGTTACAAAGAAACACACGACACAGGCGATAAGACAAACATCTGTGGCGACTGCAGTTAATGCACTGCTGGATTTGTGCCAGTGCATGTTAGATTTTGATGTAAATTTGAAAAGAAATGACCAACAATGACAAAACTTTTAGTTAAAACAAGTTGGACATCAATATTCTTACAATAAATATGAGCTTAACTCATTTAATGAATGGAAAACTGTGGGTCTTATTGATTTCAGGCCTTCATAATTAACACATATTCGATCTGAAACTGTATTTGACGCCAACTGTAAAGGCCTACAGTTTGTACTACTCCACTTTGGAGACACTGGCTGTGAAAAACGTCACTCTTTCCGGCAATATAACTCTCGGAGAGGAAGGGAGGTTGGTGCATATCAAAGTGAAGAGGTGTTGAAAGCAAAGGCCACCGCCTGGATATGACGGATAACACTCAAAACACCAAACAATGTGACAGGGAAGTCGACCTCACATCTCAGGGAATACTGACATTAACATCACAACTGGGCCTGGCGCCGATTCCTCACACCTTTTTTTAAGGAGAGAATACAGTAGACTGAGCTGTTGGCCTTCAGTACATTTTCCCATGACAATTATGAGACATGGAAATGGTTAATGGACACGTTTGGCTGATTCGTTCTGCTGCGAGTCTGATGCAGTTCGTTATTATTAATATTTAAATGCCTGTTCAATTATAGACTATATAGAATATCACCCAGTAAACATTTAATGCAGTTATTAGCCCAAATGTAGGCAACCAAGTCAAGTGTCAAAAGACCAACGTTTTCGTCTGTTATTTTAATTTTTTATCTAGTTTTTACGCATCTTCTACCGTTGCCATTTATTTACAAATGTAATTACTTTAGTCTTCAATTTTAATTTCACAAATTCGATAGGAGAAAATATTTCAAATGACACGGAAATGCCAAAAAATGTGTGCGTAAAATCCCGTGGGACTTAAACGGAAACAAACGCCGTGCGTAAAAATCCTTACTTTTTCCTGCAAAATCGAGGCAATCGAAAAACACAATTTTGGCACGAGATGACAAACTCACCTGTAGAAGATGATTGCGCAGTTTTACTCATCCACTGGAATGAATTGCGCCTTTCTCTATCAGGAGAAAGTTGTGCAACATTTACGTTGTCCGGCGGCGGCTGTAACACCGCAGATCCTGGAGGATGCATATGACTGTACTCAGACGAGCAGTAAGGAACCTGTCCGGGAGAGGAGTTGTTCATGGGTGTAGGAATAGTATTAGGTGGTCCCAGACTGTATGCACCCCAGTCTTCCCGTGGGGCGCCATAAGTGGGCCCCCAACTCCCCGCAGACTGTGCGTGCGAATCCATGTTTGGCACATGATGGTATCCAGTAAAGTCGGGGTACTGAGGCGTGGAAACAAAGTTCTGAGGAGGCAGATTGATGCTCGATCTTCTTACTGGCCCTTGGTGATACATGCCGGTTTCTTTATCCAGAAGGTATCCCACATACATGATTTGTACAACAAAACAATTAAATATAATAAAAACAGCAAAGGGTGTATGTGGCCTATTTCAAGGCGACATTGTGGCCCTGAAACTGTTAAAAACAATCCTTCTGCTGTTTATGTAGTCCAAATGGGTTCCCAGTGTGAAATGCGACGTAGTTCCAGTCTGTCTCCAGTCTCACATGATGTGTCTCTGTTGACAAGATGGTAAAGGTATACTAAGGCCTGCCTGACGTCAGCCAACTCCTCAACTCTTGGAGATTTGCATTCAAATGAGAGTGACCGGTGCTGCCGGCCCAGCTGTCCCCTTGCGCCTGTCCTGTGGCGCGTCATCACCTGACAGTGGGCCTATCCTGAGCAGGAGTTTCTCCGCTCCATGAATAAATTAACACCACGGCCTATCAGCTGCACATGCTGCACGAACCGGCAATAAACCCAGGCAACACGTCCACAAACGCACCAAGGAAGAAAAGGCCTGTGCGTAATTGCGCGCAGATATATCTGATTATTTTGGACTTATTAGAAGTATTAGTTTCCTTATAGATATTAGTTGATTAAGACTCAATCACATTATACCATCAACTTATTTTGCATAGTAATCTTAGAGTTTTGTCTCGCTACACAAAATGCAGAACACTCCACATTCTTCTTCTCATGGGAATCCTAACCACGCTTCACGCGTAATTCCCGTTTTATTTGTTAAGAGATTCACTTGCAAACGAGGTGCAAAGTATGAGAGACTTTCTCTTGAAGCAAGCCGGACCTTTCGTATTCCGTGTTCACACCTCAAGGTCGCACTTCACAGCTAATTCCGGTTACAAGGAAACTCCAACAACCCCCTCTGTGACAAACAGCGGCCCTCCACACATCAGTCACCGCTGTCTCCTGACATGACAGGGAATTAATTTTTTTTCTGTAATCACTTCTCACATGTGTTATGAGTCTGCAATAAACTGACTGCCCAAAAAAAATTAAATAAAATAAAACAAGTCAGTCACACAGTTTCTTTAAAGTTTATATGATGCAACTTGCTTGCTGAAAAATGTACTGGAAACTAAATATATTGAGGCCAAATTTAGTTGATGAAACAAACTTGCTGAGCTTCAAACTGAAAATGCCAGACATGTTTAAGAGTAATTTTAAAATGCATTGAATTTCAGGCTGAGCTGTGCCTCTCTTGATAGTTATTCACAATGCCTAGTGTCCAGGTCTGAGCTGTAGTATTGTTGTTGTAGTTGAGGATTACATACAGCATCTTATTCTCATATTTGAACTGTCGTTATGTTTCTGATTCATGTGGCAGGTGTCTTACGGCCTATTTAGCAGAGCTGACTAATTGGCTTGTCTAAAAGTCATAAATGCTGATGGACATCTCTGAAGCATCTGTTTATTGACCACAAAATATTTATGAGACAGTCTAATCGGCCTGTGACAGTTCACGGCCAGCCCGTCACCTCTCTGATTTTAACATAAGGTAATCCAGGGTCCTGGCTGTCTGCCAATTATCCTTTTAAAAATATTAAATATGACACGTTTTCACTTGTTTTCTTGACTTCCTGTTGGCTTCTTCAGTGTCTTTACACTGTGGGGTAGTGTCAAACTTTCAGTCACCAACCCTACTTCAGTACATTTTAAAAATGTGTCAGAGAAGCATACATGAATGCCCTTGCTCTTAAATGAACCCACATCTGTGTGTGACCTCCAACAGTTTCCTCTCAGGATGAAGTTTAATAAGACTTTATGCACAGAGAGCTAAGTTGAGAGAGGTCAGGTCAGGTCAGGCTTTTGAGAACTGACTCACTGAGTTACTTCATGGCTTTTACAGAGTACATTTTATGTCTTGATTTTAAGACTAGAGTCTTTTGTTTTCTTTATAACTTCTCCCAGTCAGTTGTGATCTCCTGTAGAGCAGATTACATCACTACACTGTACTACTCTCTCACTCTGGTTACTCTGGTGTGTCCTCAGGTTTCCCCAGTGTGCAGCTTATACAGAGTCACTGCTGCCCCCTTGTGGATTTGTGGAGAACAACAGCTGCTGTAATTAAACTGATGATATCTGTCTGAACACCAGAAAGTAATTAAGTACATTTACTCAGGTGCCGCAGACTGCTCAAGTACAAGTTTGAGATGATTGTAATTTATTAGAGTATTTTGATTTTCTGTTACGTTACACCTCTACCCTACGACAGCTCAGAGACAAACACTGTGCTTTTTACTCCTCCACATTTATTACAGACTCAGATTAACATATAATCAACAAATAAAATCCTCCCTCTCCTCCTCCTCCTCCTCCTCCTTCTCCTTCTTCTTCTTCTTCTTTTCTTCTTCTTCTTCTTCTTCTCCTCCTCCTTCTTCATCTTCTTCTTCTCCCTCTTCTTCTCCTCCTCCTTCTTCATCCTTTGCTTCAACTTCTGCTTCTTCTCCTCCTCCTTCTTCATCTTCTTCTCCCTCTTCTCCTCCTCCTCCTTCTTCATCCTCTGCTTCAACTTCTGCTTCTCCTCCTCCTCATCCTCCTCCTCCTTCTTCATCTTCTTCTTCTCCTCCTCTCCTCCTTCTTCATCTTCTTCTCCTCCTTCTCCTCCTCCTTCTTCATCTTCTTCTTCTCCTTCTCCCCCTCCTTCTTAATCTTCGTCTCCTCCTCCTCCTCCTTCTTCATCTTCTTCTTCTCCCTCTTCTCCTCCTCCTCCTTCTTCATCCTCTGCTTCAACTTCTGCTTCTGCTTCTTCTCCTCCTCCTCCTCCTTCTTCATCTTCTTCTTCTCCTCCCTCTTCTCCTCCTCTCCCCCTCCTCCTTTTGCTTCATCTTCTTCTCCTTCTCCTCCTCCTCCTTCTTAATCTTTTTCTTCTTCATCTTCGTCTTCTTCTCCCCCTCCTCCTCCTTCTTCGTCTTCTTCTTCTCGTTCTTCTTCTTACTCTTCTTCTCCCTCTTCTTCTTCTCATCCTCCTTCTTAATCTTCTTCTTCTCCTTCTTCTTCTTGTCCTCCTCCTTCTGTTTCTTCTTCTCCTCCTTCTTCATCTTCTTCTTCTATTATTATTATTATTATTATTATTATTATTATTATAGGTTAAATAAAATAGGATAATGGAGGAAATTCAAAAGCTAGCAGTGTATTAAATACTTTAAATGAGCTCTGCCTTTACCAGCTGCAACATACCAACCAAAAGAGACCAAACTCAACTGGAGTAGGTAATAATCAAAAAAGAAATTGACAATACAAATAAAGAGATTAATAGTAATAATAATAAAATTAAATAAATAAATACAACATAAAGTAAGAAACACTATAAATAATCCTGGCTTAATCAGAGGACTAATTTTGTATCAGTCTTGTATCCTTTTTATAACAAATCTGACAGAGCTGTTGATAAAGTATCAATATACGCCAACTGTGGCTGCCAAATCTGAAAGGTGTTGTATTCATTTCTTAGAGTGCATGTGACCCTTTCAAGCGGAATGCAGTTCTTCATTTCCAAAAACCACCTGGCTATGGGAAGATGGGGATCAGGCTTCCATGTCACAGCTGTGCACGTCCTGGTAATGCTCAAAGCTATTGCCAAAAAAACCTACTCTTTTGGAGGTTCTGTAAAGAAAAGAAGTTTGATATACGTCTGTCTGACATGCAGCATTCTGCAAATATTTTTGTTCTTTCATTCAGGTAAAATATTGAATGCATGACTTTTACATGTAACAGAGTGTCTCTACACTGTAGTGTTGCTACTTTTACTTTTACATCTATAAGACCTAAGCACTACTTCCACCACTGCTGACCTCTAGAGGGCAACATTCACCACCAAAGACAATTAAAAATGTACACATCAGCAAGAGTATTGCTATATGCATCACAAAGGATAATTTATTCTGAATGACAAGAAGTTACTGCTTTAAGTTATTATAAAGTGCATGTATTGCACAGTAACATTTACAACCTAACCTAAGACCCTGAGAACTAAACTACTGTAACCCTAAATGGTCCCAAGACATTTGCTCCATTAGATTAGATAGGTAAGAGACAACAAATGTAGACATATGGCAAGTGGAAATAACAGTACAGTTTAAATGGCCTTCAGAGTAGAGTAACTAGTTTAAGAGTAATGATAAGTTCTGATTTTAACTAACAGATTAAAACAGACACACTGTCCACCTTCAGGTGATATCTTCTTAGACAATCAGACAATTAGTGTCACATGTCTGAAGTCCTGTCACGAGGAGGAATCCTTGTGTAAATGATGTTTCATCCTCAGGTGCTTTTCAGGGCACTTGTCATTGAACTTACTATAAATAAATGAAGCATAAAAATGAAACAGAAACCACCTGAGTTACCATCAAAAACAAAACTTATTTGATGAAAATGTGTGGAAAGAAGTACTCAGACATTCTTTGCAACATCCTGATGAGTTACATCATGTCAGGAAGTTTGAGGAGAAAATATTTTATGCAACTCTGTAGTTAAAGCAGTGACATGTCATCAGATGACATTTACTGAGTGACAGACGTTTTGTTTGAAGATAACTCAGATCATCTGACTGCACGTACACAACTGTGATTCAGAAACTCCTCAGAAACTGTGCTCATGTATCATCAACGGCTGCTGTCCTATAGCGTGGAAGTGGTAAGATCATGTCATTTCCAGTCAATGACACCATCATGACAGTCGGACGTTCAACAAGAACAGACTTGTACAATGATTAAACTGAGCTCAGTGTCACAGGAACAAAATGTGAACTGTATTTGATGCTGGATTCTGCTCTTAAGTCGTATCTGAGGTAACTGATTTAATCTTGTTAGCAAGGTCATGGTGGCTTTATCATTCAGTCAGTCATTTTTTATGTCTGTGTCATGGCAAACACTTGGCCCATCCCACATGGGATTACAAGACAGCACTGTTTCACATGCATCTTCTGGTCTTGCCTATACAAATCATGAGGAAAAGGACAAGAAAAGACACACAATGAAATGTTCACATCAGGAGCTGTTAAATATCTACAGATTATTTTGATAAAGAGCCTTTTCTATGAGCCTTTTTTTTATTCGGTTATTCAGGCTTTCTCCAGATAACTGGATGAGTTATATGTTTCTTATGTGAACAGCCACCTCAGTCTTTGTGCATCATCAATATTTACAAAATCACACCTGTTTTCATCTTACTAAACAAAGTATCAGTAAGTACACTATAAAAGCAGCAACATAAAACACATCACATTATTTTTGATTCATTTTGTCAGGTCCCTAATGCAAGGTTCAGTCGGTATTCTGATATCGCTGACACCTTTTACTGTAAAAGTCTTTCTCATAAGGTCCCAAAATGTGTTGTGTGTATACCAAATCTACTCCTCACTTCTCAGCAACTGATGAAATATCATTTTTTAATTCAGCGTTTAGATGCAGGACAACCAGCGCTCCACCCAGCTTAGTCTTGACAGAATGCTAAAAACATTAGTGAGTCCAAACTGGTACAAAAGATTTCCACACACTTACATCTATGCAGTGTTTCACGTTATTGTTGAGCTCAACAATAAAGTGAAATCTTTACTACCAGCTTTTATGTCAGTATTTTAAAATCAGGTGTCTTTGAATCTTTGGATTGTCCATGTGTTCACTAGATGGCGCCATTGAGTTATTTTGCACTGTCTCTGCTCTTCTCTTCCATAAATTCATTAGCTCTTAACCCGTTCAGAACCCAGCTATGTTCCAACACACAAAAAATTTAATTGTGGATTCCTACTCTAAATGCACTCATAAATAATTAACAAAAACAATTACAAAAAATATTTTTTTTCTGTCCATTTCAATGGACGAATACTCTTAATCAAGAAATCACCTAATAGTAAAAGTGACAACGACACTTTTTTTCCCACTAAAAAACATGAAATTATTTATTTGTCTTAAATGTTTACTCATATCAGTGAATAAATTGATGATTTAAAACATACTGTATATATATTTTGCGTAGTATTTGCATTGTGTTTATCATCACAACCCAAAATATCCTCAATTTCTGAAGTATCCTCAGTAAACAGTATGTTGAGATGAAAATACTGTATACATAATAAATAAAATTCTCTATAAGCTGATTGTATCACAAGAAAATCAACTTAGAATAGTTTTTCCTTGTTTAAACAGTATTTCCCTTATTTATTTTTCAGTGACACTCCTTTACAATGGATGGATGTTTTTAAAAAAATCCAGAGTAAAAGCTATAAAAGTTTCTTACAATTTTTTTTTTAGATGTATAAGTAACATAACATCTTATGTCCACTTTAAACACAGCTTAAACACACATTATGTACTCTAACAATATGTTTAGTTGACTGGAACGTGCCTTGGCTCCCTCCATATATCATGGCCAGCCATATTTGTTAAAAAAGGGGGTGTGGCTCCACTGCAGTCCACTTTAGATGATGTATTACACTGTGATTGGTTTATAGACATCTCTACAAATAAGTCTGTGCACTTGGGTGGAGTCAGAGGACAATAATCATAGATTTAAACATCCTAGAAAAGTTATGTCTGCTGGAATGGATCTGAAGGGGTTAATCACTGAAAGTCTGAACCTGCCCTCTGCAGGACAGAATACAGGAGCAACACATACATTCATCAGAGTGCAAATAAAAGCCCATGAGATACACGATTATGTGTCTCAGTGCTGAAATATGTCTGTTATGTGTGAGGTCAGAAGTTATTATTTCATCCTCAGAGTCCGTTAAGTTGCACAGATGTACAGTTCAATGTGCACTGAAGACTTATTGGGTGCACTACAGAAGACAAGGAGACAAGGTGACTGTGACAGGATCCAGGATGTTATGAAGGGTGGTGCTGAGTTTTCTGGTTCACATCCAAACTGCACTGTAACACACATCTGACAGATTCGTACAGATTGTACCAGCCCTAAAAAGACACAATGCTAACATCTTGTCAGCAGAGTTACAGCTGTACCTCAGGCTGATATCCAGTGTTGAGGAGCTGTTAATGACATGTGGTTCAATCATGAGTGTAACTGCATTTTACAGGGTGACAGCTTAACTGAATTAAAATCTCAGTAGCTTTTTCAGTACTTAACTGCTTTGGATATCTTAGTTTGTACAGTTATTTACCAACAACATATTCAAAGTATTCTCATGATGTTTTTTGTTCTACAATGTGTCACAGTTTCACAGCTCATTTGCTACGGTTGTCATTAATGACAGTCACCTGCTGTTTGACTTAAATCACCTGTGGTTTGCACCCTGGCTGTCTACAATTGTATACCATGAATTTCCTTTAAAGTTTAGCACTTTCCAGATTCCACCCCAACAACTGGTCCTTATTCTCTCCTTAAAACATATCCTCGGGCTCCCTAGGTGAGGATTGACCCACCCTAGTCCCTAAATCAGACACAACAACTTCCAACAAACTTGTTTCAACAAAAATATAGACAAATGCTACAAAGCTTTGATTTTTGTAAAACATTATTCTGTTTAAAATGGCATTACATTTGGTGAGGAGCTCAATGTGACTTGTTTGGGACTTGAAACTCAAAGTTTAGGACTTGGGGACCTAAGTGCAAAGACTTGAGACTTACTTGTGACTTGCAAAACAAGGACTTGGTGCCACCCCTGCCTATATCTTATAAAACCTGATTGTTCTACGAGGGCCGAGTCGACCTTTCATACTGAGTGATTTATGTTTCAGTGTCATTAAAATTACTCCAGAAGTTATATTTGCATGCTACGACATGTGATGATGAACTCAGTGTCTTGCTCACTCAAATGTTCTTGTAATCCCAAGTAATGACTCTTCTTTCCCCGAGCTCAGCAGAGTGTTCATGGAGTAGATCAGTGACAGTCTGCCCAAGAATTCAGTTTGTTGCATAACTTCATTGATGTTATTAAAGTGGCCACAGCGTTTCTCTGCAGGGAAGGAGGTAAAACAGGACCATCTGCTACTATTTTTAGAGAAACTGCCTGCATGGCTGACACACAGGCTCGATCCTTAGTTTGTCATCTGTAATGTAAAACACATGTAAAGCAGGATTCTGCAAACACACATCCTGTTACGGTG
The DNA here is from genome assembly GCA_019142605.1 of Cephalopholis sonnerati. Taxonomy (NCBI): domain Eukaryota; kingdom Metazoa; phylum Chordata; class Actinopteri; order Perciformes; family Serranidae; genus Cephalopholis; species Cephalopholis sonnerati. The sequence continues at coordinate 33,531,262 of JAGQAX010000004.1, read as the reverse complement.
TTTTAATTGATTCATTGCGGATATGTCAGAAATAGATGTTGGTGAAATTGTGAAAAAGGTTTCTGTTAATGAGCTGTTATTGTTTTTAGAAGTGAGAGAACATTCTTTACATCCTGGGGGCCGGGACGCTGAGGAATTTAACCTCTGCAGAACTTTCGCTTTGACATTTTTCTGTGGAAAATGGGAGCATTTGAGTGGATGGGTGTTACCAAAAAATCTGGTTTCATCCGATACCAAGATATGGAGGGTTAGAGTCACAGACACCAATACTTTTTGTTTTTAGAAGTGGTTTATGTACTTTCACGTAAGGGAGAGCAGTGTGTCATGATTTATGAGGTGAATAACATGTCTGCTAAAATAACAGCTAATGATGACCAGTTACAGTTTGAAAATGTAACATTAACCGATACCAAAGGTCTGATTTGACTAAAATATGAATCACATACTGTCTAACTGGATATTCCTGAGCCTGTTTTAAAGGACTCTGCAGTGAACTCTGTCTCTGTGTCAGGGGTCTGACTTTAGGAATTTTGTTATTGATATGCCCACCTCTATCAGGACCTCCACTCAGCCATGCAGCAGCTCTGTGAGACACAGCTGCGCTTTGAGCTAAATGCTAACATTAGTATCCCGACATGCTTGAAACAACAATAAAAACATGCTGATAATTGATTGATTGATTGATTTTTTAAATTTTGTGTCATGTACAAAATGGGCCCAACCCTCATGCGTTTACAAGACACCATTACAATGACGTTGCAGTAACAATTGAAAATATATGTTATTTAACTGCTCAGTCCAGAAACAGAACACTCTGCCTTCTATCTCAGGCCTGACAAAGACATCCAGGACAATGATCATCCAGCCAAAATGAATCAACATGGATAGAGGTCATCTTTCTGAAAAGTACACTACTCAAAAGTACTGGGTCAATTACACAGCAGTCATATGTGTAACAAAGTCAAAATGTACATTTTTAATACTAAGTATGACACAAAATTTGTTTCAGTTGTTATTACCTGACACTCTGAGGCCTCCATAGTCAATATGTGGAACGTTTGACACTCAGTGTCTGTACCCCTATGTTCACCTTTGAGGGTACCCCAACTACAAAGGGGTGTCTCCCACCTTGCCTCTCCCTGTTTGCAGTTGTGCTCCATGGGAGAGGTGAGTGACATTGCTCTCATAGTAATTTCTGTGTTTTGGTGCTGTTAAGCTGTTTATTAGTTCATTTTATGCTAACATATTCCTGTGTCACTTAATTTGTGTAGGGGCTCAAGTTTATATGGTTGTAATTGATGGAGGATTTTGTTTTTCATTTCCTCACCACACTAGACGTTTTTGATGAAAACCTGTCTTCATACTATGGCATTTTTGACAGAACATTTTTGTCAAACTTTACTATGACATTTTTGATGAAAATTTTTCAACAATATACTATGACATTTTTTGACATACTATACTATGACATTTTGATGAAAAATTTTCAACATGACATTTTTGATGAAAATTTGTCATCATATTATACTATGACATTTTTGATGAAAATTTTTCACTGTACTATACTATGAAATTTTTTCATGAAAATTTTTCGCCATACTATACTATGACATTTTTGATGAAAAATTTTCAACATGCTATACTATGACGGTTTTGTTGAAAATATTTTGCCATACTATACTGACATTTTTGATGAAAATATGTTGTCATACTGTACTATGACATTTTTGGTGAAAATTTGTTGTCATACGAAGCTATGAAATTGTTTAATGAAAATTTTTCATCATACTATACTATGGCATTTTTTAATGAAAATTTGTCATCATACTATACTATGGCATTTTTGATGAAAATTTGTTGTCATACTATACTATGGCATTTTTGATGAAAATTTGTTGTCATACTATACTATGGCATTTGTCGTCATATGATACTATGACTTTTATTTTTAAAGATTATTTTTTAGGGCATTTTGCCTTTAATGGAATTTCATTTTTGATGAAAATTTGTTGTCATACTATACTATGACATTTTTGATGAAAATGTGTTGTCATACTATACTATGACATTTTTGATGAAAATTTGTTGTCATACTATATTATGGCATTTTTTAATGAAAATTTGTTATCATACTATACTATGGCATTTTTGATGAAAATTTGTTGTCATAATATACTATGACATTTTTGATGAATATTTGTTGTCATACTATACTATGGCATTTTTTAACGAAAATTTGTCATCATACTATACTATGGCATTTTTGATGAAAATTAGTTATCATACTATACTATGACATTTTTTAATGAAAATTTTTCATAATACTATACTATGGCATTTTTGATGAAAATTTGTTGTCATACTATACTATGGCATTTTTTAATGAAAATTTGTTGTCATACTATACTATGGCATTTTTGATGAAAATTTGTTGTCATACTATACTATGGCATTTTTGATGAAAATTTGTTGTCATACTATACTATGACATTTTTGATGAAAATTTTTCATCACACTAAACTATGGCATTTTTGATGAAAATTTGTTGTCATACTATACTATGGCATTTTTTAATGAAAATTTGTCGTCATACTATACTATGACATTGTTGATGAAAATTTGTTGTCATACTATACTATGACATTTTTGATGAAAATTTTTCATCATACTATACTATGACATTTTTGATGAAAATTTTTCATCATACTATACTATGACATTTTAGATGAAAATTTGTTGTCATACTATACTATGGCATTTTTTAATGAAAATTTTTCATCATACTATACTATGGCATTTGTCGTCATATGATACTATGACTTTTATTTTTAAAGATTATTTTTTAGGCCATTTTGCCTTTAATGGAATTTCATTTTTGATGAAAATTTGTTGTCATACTATACTATGACATTTTTGATGAAAATTTGTTGTCATACTATACTATGACATTTTTGATGAAAATTTTTCATCATACTATACTATGACATTTTTGATGAAAATTTGTTGTCATACTATACTATGGCATTTTTTAATGAAAATTTGTCATAATACTATACTATGGCATTTTTGATGAAAATTTGTTGTCATACTATACTATGACATTTTTGATGAAAATTTGTTGTCATACTATACTATGACATTTTTGATGAAAATTTGTTGTCATACTATACTATGACACTTTTGATGAAAATTTGTTGTCATACTATACTATGGCATTTTTTAATGAAAATTTGTCATAATACTATACTATGGCATTTTTTAATGAAAATTTTTCATCATACTATACTATGGCATTTGTCGTCATATGATACTATGGGCCAGATCCTCAAAAGGATTGCACTGCTTTTGCGACCGCTAAACCTGTGCAAATGAGAGAAAAAAATAGCGTGCAATCCACAAAGCACACGCAAAGGGTGAAATGCACGCAAACTGAACACAAACTGCACTGCCACTCCTAGCTGTGCCGGTCCAATTTGCATGCATGTAAATTAGGGAATATTCATAAATTCAGCGCAAAATTGCCCCCTTCCTATGCAAATAAGCCTCATTGCAAATACTACCTAATCCACAAAGACCAGCGCTAATTGCCACGGGCAGTAAAGCGGTGCTATTTAACACCAGTGAGACCCGTGTATTAAATCTGCGCAATTTCTCTTTCTCCCTCTCTCACTCTCTCTCTCACGCAAAATGATTGCAAATCGCACTCACTTGGTGGTAACTGTGGAGCATAGCCTATAGGGCTGTCATGCCAGGACTCTCCAGTAATCATGACAGCATACCTGTCAAATTGTGGATTAGAAAATAAGGGAAATTTGCCGGTGCTCGCTGCGAGTCGTCCCACCACCCCAACCAAGCTCCAGTATCCCTTACATTTTAAGACAGGTGTACAAGATATCTAAAAACAACTTGTCAACCGCTTACTAACTACAATTAGGTGATAAGAAACTGATAGGCCAACCTTTGTTGACACTGAAATGCTGTGAACATTCCTACGTTATAATACAGCCTAAATGTAAACACAAAGGGTATATGAAGCACATTTATTTATGGTTTATAAAACAGGTGCTTCCCATCCTTAAATGTGATTGGCTGAGCCGCGTTCAGGGCCGTTGTAAAATAGACCGCAGCATCTGTGTTGCTTGGCAACCATTCTGTCCACTCGATCTTGCTTGGTGGAAGAATGAATAGTTCTCAGTTTTATTGTTGCACTATTACCAATAAATTGTTGGGGTTTTTCGTGTGTGTTTATTTTATGGGCTATATGTAGGGTAACCGTTTTATAAAGCAATAAGCCCCGAGAAGCCGTGAGTTACAGTGATTTTACAACGGCTGAGGGGCCCTGAACGCCCCTCAGCCGTGACAGTGACAGAGACAGAGACAGAGACAGAGACAGAGTTCAGTTTGGAGAGGCACAGCAAAGTTTGTTTTTGTATTATAATACAGGGGATTTACGGGAGAATACTAATACGAGAGGACGGCGGGAAAGAGGGGTAAAATACGGTAGTTTCCCGGCCAAAACGGGAGACTTGACTGCTATGCATGGCAGCAGTGATTGTAGCCAGGCGAAAGCACCGTAATGGCAGGCGCACACAAGTAAGGATTTATCGGAGGAGAGTATCACTTGCGCTCAGCGCAAACTTTGTGGGCGTGTTAGCGCCGGCATATGATTAGAGCAAATTCTTTTGAGGATAAGGTGCTAAAACAGGGCAGATTGCGTGAGCTAATTCTGCGCAAATAATGGCGCTATTAGCAGGAGCAATCCATTCTTTGTGGATCTGGCCCTATGACTTTTATTTTTAAAGATTATTTTTTAGGCCATTTTGCCTTTAATGGAATTTCATTTTTGATGAAAATTTGTTGTCATACTATACTATGACATTTTTGATGAAAATTTGTTGTCATACTATACTACGACATTTTTGATGAAAATTTGTCATAATACTATACTATGGCATTTTTGATGAAAATTTGTTGTCATACTATACTATGACATTTTTGATGAAAATCTTTCATCATACTATACTATGACATTTTTGATGAAAAATTTCTTGTCATACTATACTATGACATTTTTGATGAAAATTTTTCATCATACTATACTATGACATTTTAGATGAAAATTTGTTGTCATACTATACTATGGCATTTTTTAATGAAAAATTTTTCATCATACTATACTATGGCATTTGTCGTCATATGATACTATGACTTTTATTTTTAAAGATTATTTTTTAGACCATTTTGCATTTAATGGAATTTCATTTTTGATGAAAATTTGTTGTCATACTATACTATGGCATTTTTTAATGAAAATTTGTCATAATACTATACTATGGCATTTTTGATGAAAATTTGTTGTCATACTATACTATGACATTTTTGATGAAAAATTTGTTGTCATACTATACTATGACATTTTTGATGAAAATTTGTCATCATACTATACTATGACATTTTTGATGAAAATTTGTTGTCATACTATACTATGGCATTTTTTAATGAAAATTTGTCATAATACTATACTATGGCATTTTTGATGAAAATTTGTTGTCATACTATACTATGACATTTTTGATGAAAAATTTTCATCATACTATACTATGACATTTTTGATGAAAAATTTTCATCATACTATACTATGGCATTTTTTAATGAAAATTTTTCATCATACTATACTATGGCATTTGTCGTCATATGATACTATGACTTTTATTTTTAAAGATTATTTTTTAGACCATTTTGCATTTAATGGAATTTCATTTTTGATGAAAATTTGTTGTCATACTGTACTATGGCATTTTTTAATGAAAATTTGTCATAATACTATACTATGGCATTTTTGATGAAAATTTGTTGTCATACTATACTATGACATTTTTGATGAAAAATTTGTTGTCATACTATACTATGACATTTTTGATGAAAATTTGTCATCATACTATACTATGACATTTTAGATGAAAATTTGTTGTCATACTATACTATGACATTTTTTAATGAAAATTTTTCATCATACTATACTATGGCATTTGTCGTCATATGATACTATGACTTTTATTTTTAAGGATTATTTTTTAGACCATTTTGCCTTTAATGGAATTTCATTTTTGATGAAAATTTGTTGTCATACTATACTATGACATTTTTGATGAAAATTTGTTGTCATACTATACTATGACATTTTTGATGAAAATTTTTCATCATACTATACTATGACATTTTTGATGAAAATTTGTTGTCATACTATACTATGGCATTTTTTAATGAAAATTTGTCATAATACTATACTATGGCATTTTTGATGAAAATTTGTTGTCATACTATACTATGACATTTTTGATGAAAATTTGTTGTCATACTATACTATGACATTTTTGATGAAAATTTGTTGTCATACTATACTATGACATTTTTTAATGAAAATGTTTCATCATACTATACTATGACATTTTTTAATGAAAATGTTTCATCATACTATACTATGGCATTTTTTAATGAAAATTTGTCATCATACTATACTATGGCATTTTTGATTAAAATTTGTTGTCATACTATACTATGACATTTTTTAATGAAAATTTGTCATCATACTATACTATGACATTTTTTAATGAAAATTTGTCATCATACTATACTATGGCATTTTTGATTAAAATTTGTTGTCATACTATACTATGGCATTTTTTAATGAAAATTTGTCATCATACTATACTATGACATTTTTGATGAAAATTTGTTGTCATACTATACTATGACATTTTTGATGAAAATTTTTCATCATACTATACTATGGCTTTTTGATGAAAATTTGTTGTCATACTATACTATGGCATTTTTTAATGAAAATTTGTCATCATACTATACTATGGCATTTTTGATTAAAATTTGTTGTCATACTATACTATGACATTTTAGATGAAAATTTGTTGTCATACTATACTATGGCATTTTTTAATGAAAATTTGTCATCATACTATACTATGACATTTTTGATGAAAATTTGTTGTCATACTATACTATGACATTTTTGATGAAAATTTTTCATCATACTATACTATGGCTTTTTGATGAAAATTTGTTGTCATACTATACTATGGCATTTTTTAATGAAAATTTGTCATCATACTATACTATGGCATTTTAGATGAAAATTTGTTGTCATACTATACTATGACATGTTTGATGAAAATTTGTTGTCATACTATACTATGACATTTTTGATGAAAATTTGTTGTCATACTATACTATGACATTTTTGATGAAAATTTGTCATCATACTATACAATGACATTTTTGATGAAAATTTGTTGTCATACTATACTATGGCATTTTTTAATGAAAATTTGTCATCATACTATACTATGGCATTTTTGATGAAAATTTGTCGTCATACTATACTATGGCATTTTTGATGAAAATTTGTTGTCATAATATACTATGGCATTTTTGATGAAAATTTGTTGTCATACTATACTATGGCATTTTTTAATGAAAATTTGTCATCATACTATACTATGACATTTTAGATGAAAGTTTGTTGTCATACTATACTATGGCATTTTTTAATGAAAATTTGTCATCATACTATACTATGACATTTTTGATTAAAATTTGTTGTCATACTATACTATGGTATTTTTTAATGAAAATTTGTCATCATTCTATACTATGGCATTTTTGATGAAAAATTTGTTGTCATACTATACTATGACATTTTTGATGAAAAATTTGTTGTCATACTATTCTATGGCATTTTTGATGAAAATTTGTTGTCATACTATACTATGACATTTTTGATGAAAATTTGTTGTCATACTATACTATGGCATTTTTGATGAAAATTTGTTGTCATACTATACTATGACATTTTTGATGAAAATTTGTTGTCATACTATACTATGACATTTTTTAATGAAAATTTGTCATGATACTATACTATGACATTTTTGATGAAATTTTGTTGTCATACTATACTATGACATTTTTGATGAAAAATTTGTTGTCATACTATACTATGGTATTTTTTAATGAAAATTTGTCATCATTCTATACTATGGCATTTTTGATGAAAATTTGTTGTCATACTATACTATGACATTTTTGATGAAAAATTTGTTGTCATACTATACTATGACATTTTTTTATGAAAATTTGTCATCATTCTATACTATGGCATTTTTGATGAAAATTTGTTGTCATACTATACTATGACATTTTTGATGAAAAATTTGTTGTCATACTATACTATGGCATTTTTGATGAAAATTTGTTGTCATACTATACTATGACATGTTTGATGAAAATTTGTTGTCATACTATACTATGACATTTTTGATGAAAATTTGTTGTCATAATATACTATGACATTATTGATGAAAATTTGTTGTCATACTATACTATGACATTTTTTAATGAAAATTTGTCATGATACTATACTATGACATTTTTGATGAAAATTTGTCATCATACTATACTATGACATTTTTTAATGAAAATTTGTCATGATACTATACTATGACATTTTTGATGAAAATTTGTTGTCATAATATACTATGACATTTTTGATGAAAATTTTTCATCATACTATACTATGGCATTTTTGATGAAAATTTGTTGTCATACTATACTATGGCATTTTTTAATGAAAATTTGTCATCATACTATACTATGACATTTTTTAATGAAAATTTGCCATCATACTATACTATGGCATATGTCGTCATATGATACTATGACTTTTTTTTTAAAAGATTATTTTTCAGGGCATTTTGCCTTTATTGGACAGGACAGTTGGGTGTGAAGGGGGAAAGAGAGTGAGGGAGTGACGTGCAGCAAAAGGCCACAGGCTGGACTCAAACCTGTGTTTCTGCAGCAATAGCCTTTGTACATGGGGCACCTGCTCTACCACTAAGCCACCGACACCCTGTACTATGACAATTTTTAAAGATTTCTCGTGATAGTGTACTATGTAATTTTTGATGAAAATTTGTTGTGATACTATGCTATGACATTTTTGATGAAAATTTGTTGTCATACTATACTATGACATTTTTGATGAAAATTTGTTGTCATACTAGACTATGACATTTTTGATGAAAATTTTTCATCGTACTATACTATGACATTTTTGATGAAAATTTGTTGTCATTCTATACTATGGCATTTTTTAATGAAAATTTGTCATCATACTATACTATGGCATTTTTGATTAAAATTTGTTGTCATACTATACTATGACATTTTTGATGAAAATTTGTTGTCATACTATACTATGACATATTTGATGAAAATTCGTTGTCATACTATACTATGACAGTTTTTAATGAAAATTTGTCATCATACTATACTATGGCATTTTTGATTAAAATTTGTTGTCATACTATACTATGACATTTTTTAATGAAAATGTTTCATCATACTATACTATGACATTTTTTTATGAAAATTTGTCATCATACTATACTATGGCATATGTCGTCATATGATACTATGACTTTTTTTTAAAAAAGATTATTTTTCAGGGCATTTTGCCTTTAATGGACAGGACAGTTGGGTATGAAGGGGGAAAGAGAGTGAGGGAGTGACGTGCAGCAAAAGGCCACAGGCTGGACTCGAACCTGGGTTTCTGCAGCAATAGCCTTTATACATGGGGCACCTGCTCTACAACTAAGCCACCGACACCCTGTACTATGACAATTTTTAAAGATTTCTCGTGATGGTGTACTATGTAATTTTTGATGAAAATTTGTTGTCATACTATACTATGACATTTTAGATGAAAATTTGTTGTCATACTATACTATGACATTTTTGATGAAAAATTTTCATCATACTATACTATGACATTTTTGATGAAAATTTGTTGTCATACTATACTATGGCATTTTTTAATGAAAATTTGTCATGATACTGTACTATGGCATTTTTTAATGAAAATTGGTTGTCATATTATACTATGACATTTTAGATGAAAATTTGTTGTCATACTATACTATGACATTTTTGATGAAAAATTTGTTGTCATACTATACTATGACATTTTTTTATGAAAATTTGTCATCATTCTATACTATGGCATTTTTGATGAAAATTTGTTGTCATACTATACTATGACATTTTTGATGAAAAATTTGTTGTCATACTATACTATGGCATTTTTGATGAAAATTTGTTGTCATACTATACTATGACATGTTTGATGAAAATTTGTTGTCATACTATACTATGACATTTTTGATGAAAATTTGTTGTCATAATATACTATGACATTATTGATGAAAATTTGTTGTCATACTATACTATGACATTTTTTAATGAAAATTTGTCATGATACTATACTATGACATTTTTGATGAAAATTTGTCATCATACTATACTATGACATTTTTTAATGAAAATTTGTCATGATACTATACTATGACATTTTTGATGAAAATTTGTTGTCATAATATACTATGACATTTTTGATGAAAATTTTTCATCATACTATACTATGGCATTTTTGATGAAAATTTGTTGTCATACTATACTATGGCATTTTTTAATGAAAATTTGTCATCATACTATACTATGACATTTTTTAATGAAAATTTGCCATCATACTATACTATGGCATATGTCGTCATATGATACTATGACTTTTTTTTTAAAAGATTATTTTTCAGGGCATTTTGCCTTTAATGGACAGGACAGTTGGGTGTGAAGGGGGAAAGAGAGTGAGGGAGTGACGTGCAGCAAAAGGCCACAGGCTGGACTCAAACCTGTGTTTCTGCAGCAATAGCCTTTGTACATGGGGCACCTGCTCTACCACTAAGCCACCGACACCCTGTACTATGACAATTTTTAAAGATTTCTCGTGATAGTGTACTATGTAATTTTTGATGAAAATTTGTTGTGATACTATACTATGGCATTTTTGATGAAAATTTGTTGTCATAGAATACTATGGCATTTTTTAATGAAAATTTGTCATGATACTATACTATGGCATTTTTGATGAAAATTTGTTGTCATACTATACTATGGCATTTTTTAATGAAAATTTGTCATCATACTATACTATGACATTTTTGATGAAAATTTGTCGTCATACTATACTATGGCATTTTTGATGAAAATTTGTTGTCATACTATACTATGACATTTTTGATGAAAATTTTTCATCATACTATACTATGACATTTTAGATGAAAATTTGTTTTCATACTATACTATGACATTTTTTAATGAAAATTTTTCATCATACTATACTATGGCATTTGTCGTCATATGATACTATGACTTTTATTTTTAAAGATTATTTTTTAGGCTATTTTGCCTTTAATGGAATTTCATTAGTGATGAAAATTTGTTGTCATACTATACTATGACATTTTTGATGAAAATTTGTCGTCATACTATACTATGGCATTTTTGATGAAAATTTGTTGTCATACTATACTATGACATTTTTGATGAAAATTTTTCATCATACTATACTATGACATTTTAGATGAAAATTTGTTTTCATACTATACTATGACATTTTTTAATGAAAATTTTTCATCATACTATACTATGACATTTTTGATGATAATTTGTTGTCATACTATACTATGACATTTTTGATGAAAATTTGTCATCATACTATACTATGACATTTTTGATGAAAATTTGTTGTCATACTATACTATGGCATTTTTTAATGAAAATTTGTCATGATACTATACTATGGCATATGTCGTCATATGATACTATGACTTTTTTTTTTAAAGATTATTTTTCAGGGCATCTTGCCTTTAATGGACAGGACAGTTGGGTGTGAAGGGGGAAAGAGAGTGAGGGAGTGACGTGCAGCAAAAGGCCACAGGCTGGACTCGAACCTGGGTTTCTGCAGCAATAGGCTTTGTACATGGGGCACCTGCTCTACCACTAAGCCACCGACACCCTGTACTATGACAATTTTTAAAGATTTCTCATGATAGTGTACTATGTAATTTTTGATGAAAATTTGTCGTGATACTATACTATGACGTTTTTGATGAAAATTTGTTGTCATAATATACTATGACATTTTTGATGAAAATTTTTCATCATACTATACTATGGCATTTTTGATGAAAATTTGTTGTCATACTATACTATGGCATTTTTTAATGAAAATTTGTCATCATACTATACTATGACATTTTTTAATGAAAATTTGCCATCATACTATACTATGGCATATGTCGTCATATGATACTATGACTTTTTTTTTAAAAGATTATTTTTCAGGGCATTTTGCCTTTAATGGACAGGACAGTTGGGTGTGAAGGGGGAAAGAGAGTGAGGGAGTGACTTGCAGCAAAAGGCCACAGGCTGGACTCAAACCTGGGTTTCTGCAGCAATAGCCTTTGTACATGGGGCACCTGCTCTACCACTAAGCCACCGACACCCTGTACTATGACAATTTTTAAAGATTTCTCGTGATAGTGTACTATGTAATTTTTGATGAAAATTTGTTGTCATACTATACTATGACATCTTTGATGAAAATTTGTTGTCATACTATACTATGACATTTTTGATGAAAATTTGTTGTCATACTAGACTATGACATTTTTGATGAAAATTTTTCATCATACTATACTATGACATTTTTGATGAAAATTTGTTGTCATACTATACTATGACATTTTTGATGAAAATTTGTCATCATACTATACTATGACATTTTTGATGAAAATTTGTTGTCATACTATACTATGGCATTTTTTAATGAAAATTTGTCATGATACTATACTATGGCATATGTCGTCATATGATACTATGACTTTTTTTTTTAAAGATTATTTTTCAGGGCATCTTGCCTTTAATGGACAGGACAGTTGGGTGTGAAGGGGGAAAGAGAGTGAGGGAGTGACGTGCAGCAAAAGGCCACAGGCTGGACTCGAACCTGGGTTTCTGCAGCAATAGGCTTTGTACATGGGGCACCTGCTCTACCACTAAGCCACCGACACCCTGTACTATGACAATTTTTAAAGATTTCTCATGATAGTGTACTATGTAATTTTTGATGAAAATTTGTCGTGATACTATACTATGACGTTTTTGATGAAAATTTGTTGTCATAATATACTATGACATTTTTTAATGAAAATTTGTCATCATACTATACTATGACATTTCAGATGAAAATTTGTTGTCATACTATACTATGACATTTTTTAATGAAAATGTTTCATCATACTATACTATGACATTTTTTAATGAAAATTTGTCATCATACTATACTATGGCATATGTCGTCATATGATACTATGACTTTTTTTTAAAAAAGATTATTTTTCAGGGCATTTTGCCTTTAATGGACAGGACAGTTGGGTGTGAAGGGGGAAAGAGAGTGAGGGAGTGACGTGCAGCAAAAGGCCACAGGCTGGACTCAAACCTGTGTTTCTGCAGCAAAAGCCTTTGTACATGGGGCACCTGCTCTACCACTAAGCCACCGACACCCTGTACTATGACAATTTTTAAAGATTTCTCGTGATAGTGTACTATGTAATTTTTGATGAAAATTTGTTGTCATACTATACTATGGCATTTTTGATGAAAATTTGTTGTCATAGAATACTATGGCATTTTTTAATGAAAATTTGTCATGATACTATACTATGGCATTTTTGATGAAAATTTGTTGTCATACTATACTATGGCATTTTTTAATGAAAATTTGTCATCATACTATACTATGACATTTTTGATGAAAATTTGTCGTCATACTATACTATGGCATTTTTGATGAAAATTTGTTGTCATACTATACTATGACATTTTTGATGAAAATTTTTCATCATACTATACTATGACATTTTAGATGAAAATTTGTTTTCATACTATACTATGACATTTTTTAATGAAAATTTTTCATCATACTATACTATGGCATTTGTCGTCATATGATACTATGACTTTTATTTTTAAAGATTATTTTTCAGGGCATTTTGCCTTTAATGGAATTTCATTAGTGATGAAAATTTGTTGTCATACTATACTATGACATTTTTGATGAAAATTTGTCGTCATACTATACTATGGCATTTTTGATGAAAATTTGTTGTCATACTATACTATGACATTTTTGATGAAAATTTTTCATCATACTATACTATGACATTTTAGATGAAAATTTGTTTTCATACTATACTATGACATTTTTTAATGAAAATTTTTCATCATACTATACTATGACATTTTTGATGAAAATTTGTTGTCATACTATACTATGACATTTTTGATGAAAATTTGTCATCATACTATACTATGACATTTTTGATGAAAATTTGTTGTCATACTATACTATGGCATTTTTTAATGAAAATTTGTCATGATACTATACTATGGCATATGTCGTCATATGATACTATGACTTTTTTTTTTAAAGATTATTTTTCAGGGCATCTTGCCTTTAATGGACAGGACAGTTGGGTGTGAAGGGGGAAAGAGAGTGAGGGAGTGACGTGCAGCAAAAGGCCACAGGCTGGACTCGAACCTGGGTTTCTGCAGCAATAGGCTTTGTACATGGGGCACCTGCTCTACCACTAAGCCACCGACACCCTGTACTATGACAATTTTTAAAGATTTCTCATGATAGTGTACTATGTAATTTTTGATGAAAATTTGTCGTGATACTATACTATGACGTTTTTGATGAAAATTTGTTGTCATAATATACTATGACATTTTTGATGAAAATTTTTCATCATACTATACTATGGCATTTTTGATGAAAATTTGTTGTCATACTATACTATGGCATTTTTTAATGAAAATTTGTCATCATACTATACTATGACATTTTTTAATGAAAATTTGCCATCATACTATACTATGGCATATGTCGTCATATGATACTATGACTTTTTTTTTAAAAGATTATTTTTCAGGGCATTTTGCCTTTAATGGACAGGACAGTTGGGTGTGAAGGGGGAAAGAGAGTGAGGGAGTGACTTGCAGCAAAAGGCCACAGGCTGGACTCAAACCTGGGTTTCTGCAGCAATAGCCTTTGTACATGGGGCACCTGCTCTACCACTAAGCCACCGACACCCTGTACTATGACAATTTTTAAAGATTTCTCGTGATGGTGTACTATGTAATTTTTGATGAAAATTTGTTGTCATACTATACTATGACATTTTAGATGAAAATTTGTTGTCATACTATACTATGACATTTTTGATGAAAAATTTTCATCATACTATACTATGACATTTTTGATGAAAATTTGTTGTCATACTATACTATGGCATTTTTTAATGAAAATTTGTCATGATACTGTACTATGGCATTTTTTAATGAAAATTGGTTGTCATATTATACTATGACATTTTAGATGAAAATTTGTTGTCATACTATACTATGACATTTTTGATGAAAAATTTGTTGTCATACTATACTATGACATTTTTTTATGAAAATTTGTCATCATTCTATACTATGGCATTTTTGATGAAAATTTGTTGTCATACTATACTATGACATTTTTGATGAAAAATTTGTTGTCATACTATACTATGGCATTTTTGATGAAAATTTGTTGTCATACTATACTATGACATGTTTGATGAAAATTTGTTGTCATACTATACTATGACATTTTTGATGAAAATTTGTTGTCATAATATACTATGACATTATTGATGAAAATTTGTTGTCATACTATACTATGACATTTTTTAATGAAAATTTGTCATGATACTATACTATGACATTTTTGATGAAAATTTGTCATCATACTATACTATGACATTTTTTAATGAAAATTTGTCATGATACTATACTATGACATTTTTGATGAAAATTTGTTGTCATAATATACTATGTAATTTTTGATGAAAATTTGTCGTGATACTATACTATGACGTTTTTGATGAAAATTTGTTGTCATAATATACTATGACATTTTTGATGAAAATTTTTCATCGTACTATACTATGGCATTTTTGATGAAAATTTGTTGTCATACTATACTATGGCATTTTTTAATGAAAATTTGTCATCATACTATACTATGACATTTTTTAATGAAAATTTGCCATCATACTATACTATGGCATATGTCGTCATATGATACTATGACTTTTTTTTTAAAAGATTATTTTTCAGGGCATTTTGCCTTTATTGGACAGGACAGTTGGGTGTGAAGGGGGAAAGAGAGTGAGGGAGTGACGTGCAGCAAAAGGCCACAGGCTGGACTCAAACCTGTGTTTCTGCAGCAATAGCCTTTGTACATGGGGCACCTGCTCTACCACTAAGCCACCGACACCCTGTACTATGACAATTTTTAAAGATTTCTCGTGATAGTGTACTATGTAATTTTTGATGAAAATTTGTTGTGATACTATGCTATGACATTTTTGATGAAAATTTGTTGTCATACTATACTATGACATTTTTGATGAAAATTTGTTGTCATACTAGACTATGACATTTTTGATGAAAATTTTTCATCGTACTATACTATGACATTTTTGATGAAAATTTGTTGTCATTCTATACTATGGCATTTTTTAATGAAAATTTGTCATCATACTATACTATGGCATTTTTGATTAAAATTTGTTGTCATACTATACTATGACATTTTTGATGAAAATTTGTTGTCATACTATACTATGACATATTTGATGAAAATTCGTTGTCATACTATACTATGACAGTTTTTAATGAAAATTTGTCATCATACTATACTATGGCATTTTTGATTAAAATTTGTTGTCATACTATACTATGACATTTTTTAATGAAAATGTTTCATCATACTATACTATGACATTTTTTTATGAAAATTTGTCATCATACTATACTATGGCATATGTCGTCATATGATACTATGACTTTTTTTTAAAAAAGATTATTTTTCAGGGCATTTTGCCTTTAATGGACAGGACAGTTGGGTATGAAGGGGGAAAGAGAGTGAGGGAGTGACGTGCAGCAAAAGGCCACAGGCTGGACTCGAACCTGGGTTTCTGCAGCAATAGCCTTTATACATGGGGCACCTGCTCTACAACTAAGCCACCGACACCCTGTACTATGACAATTTTTAAAGATTTCTCGTGATGGTGTACTATGTAATTTTTGATGAAAATTTGTTGTCATACTATACTATGACATTTTAGATGAAAATTTGTTGTCATACTATACTATGACATTTTTGATGAAAAATTTTCATCATACTATACTATGACATTTTTGATGAAAATTTGTTGTCATACTATACTATGGCATTTTTTAATGAAAATTTGTCATGATACTGTACTATGGCATTTTTTAATGAAAATTGGTTGTCATATTATACTATGACATTTTAGATGAAAATTTGTTGTCATACTATACTATGACATTTTTGATGAAAAATTTGTTGTCATACTATACTATGACATTTTTTTATGAAAATTTGTCATCATTCTATACTATGGCATTTTTGATGAAAATTTGTTGTCATACTATACTATGACATTTTTGATGAAAATTTTGTTGTCATACTATACTATGGCATTTTTGATGAAAATTTGTTGTCATACTATACTATGACATGTTTGATGAAAATTTGTTGTCATACTATACTATGACATTTTTGATGAAAATTTGTTGTCATAATATACTATGACATTATTGATGAAAATTTGTTGTCATACTATACTATGACATTTTTTAATGAAAATTTGTCATGATACTATACTATGACATTTTTGATGAAAATTTGTCATCATACTATACTATGACATTTTTTAATGAAAATTTGTCATGATACTATACTATGACATTTTTGATGAAAATTTGTTGTCATAATATACTATGACATTTTTGATGAAAATTTTTCATCATACTATACTATGGCATTTTTGATGAAAATTTGTTGTCATACTATACTATGGCATTTTTTAATGAAAATTTGTCATCATACTATACTATGACATTTTTTAATGAAAATTTGCCATCATACTATACTATGGCATATGTCGTCATATGATACTATGACTTTTTTTTTAAAAGATTATTTTTCAGGGCATTTTGCCTTTAATGGACAGGACAGTTGGGTGTGAAGGGGGAAAGAGAGTGAGGGAGTGACGTGCAGCAAAAGGCCACAGGCTGGACTCAAACCTGTGTTTCTGCAGCAAAAGCCTTTGTACATGGGGCACCTGCTCTACCACTAAGCCACCGACACCCTGTACTATGACAATTTTTAAAGATTTCTCGTGATAGTGTACTATGTAATTTTTGATGAAAATTTGTTGTGATACTATACTATGGCATTTTTGATGAAAATTTGTTGTCATAGAATACTATGGCATTTTTTAATGAAAATTTGTCATGATACTATACTATGGCATTTTTGATGAAAATTTGTTGTCATACTATACTATGGCATTTTTTAATGAAAATTTGTCATCATACTATACTATGACATTTTTGATGAAAATTTGTCGTCATACTATACTATGGCATTTTTGATGAAAATTTGTTGTCATACTATACTATGACATTTTTGATGAAAATTTTTCATCATACTATACTATGACATTTTAGATGAAAATTTGTTTTCATACTATACTATGACATTTTTTAATGAAAATTTTTCATCATACTATACTATGGCATTTGTCGTCATATGATACTATGACTTTTATTTTTAAAGATTATTTTTTAGGCTATTTTGCCTTTAATGGAATTTCATTAGTGATGAAAATTTGTTGTCATACTATACTATGACATTTTTGATGAAAATTTGTCGTCATACTATACTATGGCATTTTTGATGAAAATTTGTTGTCATACTATACTATGACATTTTTGATGAAAATTTTTCATCATACTATACTATGACATTTTAGATGAAAATTTGTTTTCATACTATACTATGACATTTTTTAATGAAAATTTTTCATCATACTATACTATGACATTTTTGATGAAAATTTGTTGTCATACTATACTATGACATTTTTGATGAAAATTTGTCATCATACTATACTATGACATTTTTGATGAAAATTTGTTGTCATACTATACTATGGCATTTTTTAATGAAAATTTGTCATGATACTATACTATGGCATATGTCGTCATATGATACTATGACTTTTTTTTTTAAAGATTATTTTTCAGGGCATCTTGCCTTTAATGGACAGGACAGTTGGGTGTGAAGGGGGAAAGAGAGTGAGGGAGTGACGTGCAGCAAAAGGCCACAGGCTGGACTCGAACCTGGGTTTCTGCAGCAATAGGCTTTGTACATGGGGCACCTGCTCTACCACTAAGCCACCGACACCCTGTACTATGACAATTTTTAAAGATTTCTCATGATAGTGTACTATGTAATTTTTGATGAAAATTTGTCGTGATACTATACTATGACGTTTTTGATGAAAATTTGTTGTCATAATATACTATGACATTTTTGATGAAAATTTTTCATCATACTATACTATGGCATTTTTGATGAAAATTTGTTGTCATACTATACTATGGCATTTTTTAATGAAAATTTGTCATCATACTATACTATGACATTTTTTAATGAAAATTTGCCATCATACTATACTATGGCATATGTCGTCATATGATACTATGACTTTTTTTTTAAAAGATTATTTTTCAGGGCATTTTGCCTTTAATGGACAGGACAGTTGGGTGTGAAGGGGGAAAGAGAGTGAGGGAGTGACTTGCAGCAAAAGGCCACAGGCTGGACTCAAACCTGGGTTTCTGCAGCAATAGCCTTTGTACATGGGGCACCTGCTCTACCACTAAGCCACCGACACCCTGTACTATGACAATTTTTAAAGATTTCTCGTGATAGTGTACTATGTAATTTTTGATGAAAATTTGTTGTCATACTATACTATGACATCTTTGATGAAAATTTGTTGTCATACTATACTATGACATTTTTGATGAAAATTTGTTGTCATACTAGACTATGACATTTTTGATGAAAATTTTTCATCATACTATACTATGACATTTTTGATGAAAATTTGTTGTCATACTATACTATGACATTTTTGATGAAAATTTGTCATCATACTATACTATGACATTTTTGATGAAAATTTGTTGTCATACTATACTATGGCATTTTTTAATGAAAATTTGTCATGATACTATACTATGGCATATGTCGTCATATGATACTATGACTTTTTTTTTTAAAGATTATTTTTCAGGGCATCTTGCCTTTAATGGACAGGACAGTTGGGTGTGAAGGGGGAAAGAGAGTGAGGGAGTGACGTGCAGCAAAAGGCCACAGGCTGGACTCGAACCTGGGTTTCTGCAGCAATAGGCTTTGTACATGGGGCACCTGCTCTACCACTAAGCCACCGACACCCTGTACTATGACAATTTTTAAAGATTTCTCATGATAGTGTACTATGTAATTTTTGATGAAAATTTGTCGTGATACTATACTATGACGTTTTTGATGAAAATTTGTTGTCATAATATACTATGACATTTTTGATGAAAATTTTTCATCATACTATACTATGGCATTTTTTAATGAAAATTTGTTGTCATACTATACTATGGCATTTTTTAATGAAAATTTGTCATCATACTATACTATGACATTTTTTAATGAAAATTTGCCATCATACTATACTATGGCATATGTCGTCATATGATACTATGACTTTTTTTTTAAAAGATTATTTTTCAGGGCATTTTGCCTTTAATGGACAGGACAGTTGGGTGTGAAGGGGGAAAGAGAGTGAGGGAGTGACTTGCAGCAAAAGGCCACAGGCTGGACTCAAACCTGGGTTTCTGCAGCAATAGCCTTTGTACATGGGGCACCTGCTCTACCACTAAGCCACCGACACCCTGTACTATGACAATTTTTAAAGATTTCTCGTGATAGTGTACTATGTAATTTTTGATGAAAATTTGTTGTCATACTATACTATGACATCTTTGATGAAAATTTGTTGTCATACTATACTATGACATCTTTGATGAAAATTTGTTGTCATACTATACTATGACATTTTTGATGAAAATTTGTTGTCATACTAGACTATGACATTTTTGATGAAAATTTTTCATCATACTATACTATGACATTTTTGATGAAAATTTGTTGTCATACTATACTATGACATTTTTGATGAAAATTTGTCATCATACTATACTATGACATTTTTGATGAAAATTTGTTGTCATACTATACTATGACGTTTTTGATGAAAATTTGTTGTCATACTATACTATGACATTTTTGATGAAAATTTGTTGTCATACTATACTATGGCATTTTTTAATGAAAATTTGTCATCATTCTATACTCTGGCATTTTTGATGAAAATTTGTTGTCATACTATACTATTGTTGTCATACTATACTATGACATTTTTGATGAAAATTTGTTGCCATACTATACTATGACATTTTTGATGAAAATTTGTTTTCATACTATACTATGACATTTTTTAATGAAAATTTTTCATCATACTATACTATGGCATTTGTCGTCATATGATACTATGACTTTTATTTTTAAAGATTATTTTTTAGGCTATTTTGCCTTTAATGGAATTTCATTAGTGATGAAAATTTGTTGTCATACTATACTATGACATTTTTGATGAAAATTTGTTGTCATACTATACTATGACATTTTTGATGAAAATTTTTCATCATACTATACTATGGAATTTTTGATGAAAAGTTGTTGTCATATTATACTATGACATTTTGGATGAAAATTTTTCATCATACTATACTATGACATATTTGATGAAAATTTGTTGTCATACTATACTATGACATTTTTTAATGAAAATGTTTCATCATACTATACTATGACATTTTTTAATGAAAATTTGTCATCATACTATACTATGACATTTCAGATGAAAATTTGTTGTCATACTATACTATGACATTTTTTAATGAAAATGTTTCATCATACTATACTATGACATTTTTTAATGAAAATTTGTCATCATACTATACTATGGCATATGTCGTCATATGATACTATGACTTTTTTTTAAAAAAGATTATTTTTCAGGGCATTTTGCCTTTAATGGACAGGACAGTTGGGTGTGAAGGGGGAAAGAGAGTGAGGGAGTGACGTGCAGCAAAAGGCCACAGGCTGGACTCAAACCTGTGTTTCTGCAGCAAAAGCCTTTGTACATGGGGCACCTGCTCTACCACTAAGCCACCGACACCCTGTACTATGACAATTTTTAAAGATTTCTCGTGATAGTGTACTATGTAATTTTTGATGAAAATTTGTTGTCATACTATACTATGGCATTTTTGATGAAAATTTGTTGTCATAGAATACTATGGCATTTTTTAATGAAAATTTGTCATGATACTATACTATGGCATTTTTGATGAAAATTTGTTGTCATACTATACTATGGCATTTTTTAATGAAAATTTGTCATCATACTATACTATGACATTTTTGATGAAAATTTGTCGTCATACTATACTATGGCATTTTTGATGAAAATTTGTTGTCATACTATACTATGACATTTTTGATGAAAATTTTTCATCATACTATACTATGACATTTTAGATGAAAATTTGTTTTCATACTATACTATGACATTTTTTAATGAAAATTTTTCATCATACTATACTATGGCATTTGTCGTCATATGATACTATGACTTTTATTTTTAAAGATTATTTTTCAGGGCATTTTGCCTTTAATGGAATTTCATTAGTGATGAAAATTTGTTGTCATACTATACTATGACATTTTTGATGAAAATTTGTCGTCATACTATACTATGGCATTTTTGATGAAAATTTGTTGTCATACTATACTATGACATTTTTGATGAAAATTTTTCATCATACTATACTATGACATTTTAGATGAAAATTTGTTTTCATACTATACTATGACATTTTTTAATGAAAATTTTTCATCATACTATACTATGACATTTTTGATGAAAATTTGTTGTCATACTATACTATGACATTTTTGATGAAAATTTGTCATCATACTATACTATGACATTTTTGATGAAAATTTGTTGTCATACTATACTATGGCATTTTTTAATGAAAATTTGTCATGATACTATACTATGGCATATGTCGTCATATGATACTATGACTTTTTTTTTTAAAGATTATTTTTCAGGGCATCTTGCCTTTAATGGACAGGACAGTTGGGTGTGAAGGGGGAAAGAGAGTGAGGGAGTGACGTGCAGCAAAAGGCCACAGGCTGGACTCGAACCTGGGTTTCTGCAGCAATAGGCTTTGTACATGGGGCACCTGCTCTACCACTAAGCCACCGACACCCTGTACTATGACAATTTTTAAAGATTTCTCATGATAGTGTACTATGTAATTTTTGATGAAAATTTGTCGTGATACTATACTATGACGTTTTTGATGAAAATTTGTTGTCATAATATACTATGACATTTTTGATGAAAATTTTTCATCATACTATACTATGGCATTTTTGATGAAAATTTGTTGTCATACTATACTATGGCATTTTTTAATGAAAATTTGTCATCATACTATACTATGACATTTTTTAATGAAAATTTGCCATCATACTATACTATGGCATATGTCGTCATATGATACTATGACTTTTTTTTTAAAAGATTATTTTTCAGGGCATTTTGCCTTTAATGGACAGGACAGTTGGGTGTGAAGGGGGAAAGAGAGTGAGGGAGTGACTTGCAGCAAAAGGCCACAGGCTGGACTCAAACCTGGGTTTCTGCAGCAATAGCCTTTGTACATGGGGCACCTGCTCTACCACTAAGCCACCGACACCCTGTACTATGACAATTTTTAAAGATTTCTCGTGATGGTGTACTATGTAATTTTTGATGAAAATTTGTTGTCATACTATACTATGACATTTTAGATGAAAATTTGTTGTCATACTATACTATGACATTTTTGATGAAAAATTTTCATCATACTATACTATGACATTTTTGATGAAAATTTGTTGTCATACTATACTATGGCATTTTTTAATGAAAATTTGTCATGATACTGTACTATGGCATTTTTTAATGAAAATTGGTTGTCATATTATACTATGACATTTTAGATGAAAATTTGTTGTCATACTATACTATGACATTTTTGATGAAAAATTTGTTGTCATACTATACTATGACATTTTTTTATGAAAATTTGTCATCATTCTATACTATGGCATTTTTGATGAAAATTTGTTGTCATACTATACTATGACATTTTTGATGAAAAATTTGTTGTCATACTATACTATGGCATTTTTGATGAAAATTTGTTGTCATACTATACTATGACATGTTTGATGAAAATTTGTTGTCATACTATACTATGACATTTTTGATGAAAATTTGTTGTCATAATATACTATGACATTATTGATGAAAATTTGTTGTCATACTATACTATGACATTTTTTAATGAAAATTTGTCATGATACTATACTATGACATTTTTGATGAAAATTTGTCATCATACTATACTATGACATTTTTTAATGAAAATTTGTCATGATACTATACTATGACATTTTTGATGAAAATTTGTTGTCATAATATACTATGACATTTTTGATGAAAATTTTTCATCATACTATACTATGACATTTTAGATGAAAATTTGTTTTCATACTATACTATGACATTTTTTAATGAAAATTTTTCATCATACTATACTATGACATTTTTGATGAAAATTTGTTGTCATACTATACTATGACATTTTTGATGAAAATTTGTCATCATACTATACTATGACATTTTTGATGAAAATTTGTTGTCATACTATACTATGGCATTTTTTAATGAAAATTTGTCATGATACTATACTATGGCATATGTCGTCATATGATACTATGACTTTTTTTTTTAAAGATTATTTTTCAGGGCATCTTGCCTTTAATGGACAGGACAGTTGGGTGTGAAGGGGGAAAGAGAGTGAGGGAGTGACGTGCAGCAAAAGGCCACAGGCTGGACTCGAACCTGGGTTTCTGCAGCAATAGGCTTTGTACATGGGGCACCTGCTCTACCACTAAGCCACCGACACCCTGTACTATGACAATTTTTAAAGATTTCTCATGATAGTGTACTATGTAATTTTTGATGAAAATTTGTCGTGATACTATACTATGACGTTTTTGATGAAAATTTGTTGTCATAATATACTATGACATTTTTGATGAAAATTTTTCATCATACTATACTATGGCATTTTTGATGAAAATTTGTTGTCATACTATACTATGGCATTTTTTAATGAAAATTTGTCATCATACTATACTATGACATTTTTTAATGAAAATTTGCCATCATACTATACTATGGCATATGTCGTCATATGATACTATGACTTTTTTTTTAAAAGATTATTTTTCAGGGCATTTTGCCTTTAATGGACAGGACAGTTGGGTGTGAAGGGGGAAAGAGAGTGAGGGAGTGACTTGCAGCAAAAGGCCACAGGCTGGACTCAAACCTGGGTTTCTGCAGCAATAGCCTTTGTACATGGGGCACCTGCTCTACCACTAAGCCACCGACACCCTGTACTATGACAATTTTTAAAGATTTCTCGTGATGGTGTACTATGTAATTTTTGATGAAAATTTGTTGTCATACTATACTATGACATTTTAGATGAAAATTTGTTGTCATACTATACTATGACATTTTTGATGAAAAATTTTCATCATACTATACTATGACATTTTTGATGAAAATTTGTTGTCATACTATACTATGGCATTTTTTAATGAAAATTTGTCATGATACTGTACTATGGCATTTTTTAATGAAAATTGGTTGTCATATTATACTATGACATTTTAGATGAAAATTTGTTGTCATACTATACTATGACATTTTTGATGAAAAATTTGTTGTCATACTATACTATGACATTTTTTTATGAAAATTTGTCATCATTCTATACTATGGCATTTTTGATGAAAATTTGTTGTCATACTATACTATGACATTTTTGATGAAAAATTTGTTGTCATACTATACTATGGCATTTTTGATGAAAATTTGTTGTCATACTATACTATGACATGTTTGATGAAAATTTGTTGTCATACTATACTATGACATTTTTGATGAAAATTTGTTGTCATAATATACTATGACATTATTGATGAAAATTTGTTGTCATACTATACTATGACATTTTTTAATGAAAATTTGTCATGATACTATACTATGACATTTTTGATGAAAATTTGTCATCATACTATACTATGACATTTTTTAATGAAAATTTGTCATGATACTATACTATGACATTTTTGATGAAAATTTGTTGTCATAATATACTATGACATTTTTGATGAAAATTTTTCATCATACTATACTATGGCATTTTTGATGAAAATTTGTTGTCATACTATACTATGGCATTTTTTAATGAAAATTTGTCATCATACTATACTATGACATTTTTTAATGAAAATTTGCCATCATACTATACTATGGCATATGTCGTCATATGATACTATGACTTTTTTTTTAAAAGATTATTTTTCAGGGCATTTTGCCTTTAATGGACAGGACAGTTGGGTGTGAAGGGGGAAAGAGAGTGAGGGAGTGACGTGCAGCAAAAGGCCACAGGCTGGACTCAAACCTGTGTTTCTGCAGCAAAAGCCTTTGTACATGGGGCACCTGCTCTACCACTAAGCCACCGACACCCTGTACTATGACAATTTTTAAAGATTTCTCGTGATAGTGTACTATGTAATTTTTGATGAAAATTTGTTGTGATACTATACTATGGCATTTTTGATGAAAATTTGTTGTCATAGAATACTATGGCATTTTTTAATGAAAATTTGTCATGATACTATACTATGGCATTTTTGATGAAAATTTGTTGTCATACTATACTATGGCATTTTTTAATGAAAATTTGTCATCATACTATACTATGACATTTTTGATGAAAATTTGTCGTCATACTATACTATGGCATTTTTGATGAAAATTTGTTGTCATACTATACTATGACATTTTTGATGAAAATTTTTCATCATACTATACTATGACATTTTAGATGAAAATTTGTTTTCATACTATACTATGACATTTTTTAATGAAAATTTTTCATCATACTATACTATGGCATTTGTCGTCATATGATACTATGACTTTTATTTTTAAAGATTATTTTTTAGGCTATTTTGCCTTTAATGGAATTTCATTAGTGATGAAAATTTGTTGTCATACTATACTATGACATTTTTGATGAAAATTTGTCGTCATACTATACTATGGCATTTTTGATGAAAATTTGTTGTCATACTATACTATGACATTTTTGATGAAAATTTTTCATCATACTATACTATGACATTTTAGATGAAAATTTGTTTTCATACTATACTATGACATTTTTTAATGAAAATTTTTCATCATACTATACTATGACATTTTTGATGAAAATTTGTTGTCATACTATACTATGACATTTTTGATGAAAATTTGTCATCATACTATACTATGACATTTTTGATGAAAATTTGTTGTCATACTATACTATGGCATTTTTTAATGAAAATTTGTCATGATACTATACTATGGCATATGTCGTCATATGATACTATGACTTTTTTTTTTAAAGATTATTTTTCAGGGCATCTTGCCTTTAATGGACAGGACAGTTGGGTGTGAAGGGGGAAAGAGAGTGAGGGAGTGACGTGCAGCAAAAGGCCACAGGCTGGACTCGAACCTGGGTTTCTGCAGCAATAGGCTTTGTACATGGGGCACCTGCTCTACCACTAAGCCACCGACACCCTGTACTATGACAATTTTTAAAGATTTCTCATGATAGTGTACTATGTAATTTTTGATGAAAATTTGTCGTGATACTATACTATGACGTTTTTGATGAAAATTTGTTGTCATAATATACTATGACATTTTTGATGAAAATTTTTCATCATACTATACTATGGCATTTTTGATGAAAATTTGTTGTCATACTATACTATGGCATTTTTTAATGAAAATTTGTCATCATACTATACTATGACATTTTTTAATGAAAATTTGCCATCATACTATACTATGGCATATGTCGTCATATGATACTATGACTTTTTTTTTAAAAGATTATTTTTCAGGGCATTTTGCCTTTAATGGACAGGACAGTTGGGTGTGAAGGGGGAAAGAGAGTGAGGGAGTGACTTGCAGCAAAAGGCCACAGGCTGGACTCAAACCTGGGTTTCTGCAGCAATAGCCTTTGTACATGGGGCACCTGCTCTACCACTAAGCCACCGACACCCTGTACTATGACAATTTTTAAAGATTTCTCGTGATGGTGTACTATGTAATTTTTGATGAAAATTTGTTGTCATACTATACTATGACATTTTAGATGAAAATTTGTTGTCATACTATACTATGACATTTTTGATGAAAAATTTTCATCATACTATACTATGACATTTTTGATGAAAATTTGTTGTCATACTATACTATGGCATTTTTTAATGAAAATTTGTCATGATACTGTACTATGGCATTTTTTAATGAAAATTGGTTGTCATATTATACTATGACATTTTAGATGAAAATTTGTTGTCATACTATACTATGACATTTTTGATGAAAAATTTGTTGTCATACTATACTATGACATTTTTTTATGAAAATTTGTCATCATTCTATACTATGGCATTTTTGATGAAAATTTGTTGTCATACTATACTATGACATTTTTGATGAAAAATTTGTTGTCATACTATACTATGGCATTTTTGATGAAAATTTGTTGTCATACTATACTATGACATGTTTGATGAAAATTTGTTGTCATACTATACTATGACATTTTTGATGAAAATTTGTTGTCATAATATACTATGACATTATTGATGAAAATTTGTTGTCATACTATACTATGACATTTTTTAATGAAAATTTGTCATGATACTATACTATGACATTTTTGATGAAAATTTGTCATCATACTATACTATGACATTTTTTAATGAAAATTTGTCATGATACTATACTATGACATTTTTGATGAAAATTTGTTGTCATAATATACTATGACATTTTTGATGAAAATTTTTCATCATACTATACTATGGCATTTTTGATGAAAATTTGTTGTCATACTATACTATGGCATTTTTTAATGAAAATTTGTCATCATACTATACTATGACATTTTTTAATGAAAATTTGCCATCATACTATACTATGGCATATGTCGTCATATGATACTATGACTTTTTTTTTAAAAGATTATTTTTCAGGGCATTTTGCCTTTAATGGACAGGACAGTTGGGTGTGAAGGGGGAAAGAGAGTGAGGGAGTGACGTGCAGCAAAAGGCCACAGGCTGGACTCAAACCTGTGTTTCTGCAGCAAAAGCCTTTGTACATGGGGCACCTGCTCTACCACTAAGCCACCGACACCCTGTACTATGACAATTTTTAAAGATTTCTCGTGATAGTGTACTATGTAATTTTTGATGAAAATTTGTTGTGATACTATACTATGGCATTTTTGATGAAAATTTGTTGTCATAGAATACTATGGCATTTTTTAATGAAAATTTGTCATGATACTATACTATGGCATTTTTGATGAAAATTTGTTGTCATACTATACTATGGCATTTTTTAATGAAAATTTGTCATCATACTATACTATGACATTTTTGATGAAAATTTGTCGTCATACTATACTATGGCATTTTTGATGAAAATTTGTTGTCATACTATACTATGACATTTTTGATGAAAATTTTTCATCATACTATACTATGACATTTTAGATGAAAATTTGTTTTCATACTATACTATGACATTTTTTAATGAAAATTTTTCATCATACTATACTATGGCATTTGTCGTCATATGATACTATGACTTTTATTTTTAAAGATTATTTTTTAGGCTATTTTGCCTTTAATGGAATTTCATTAGTGATGAAAATTTGTTGTCATACTATACTATGACATTTTTGATGAAAATTTGTCGTCATACTATACTATGGCATTTTTGATGAAAATTTGTTGTCATACTATACTATGAC
Organism: Cephalopholis sonnerati; assembly: GCA_019142605.1. NCBI lineage: Eukaryota > Metazoa > Chordata > Actinopteri > Perciformes > Serranidae > Cephalopholis > Cephalopholis sonnerati. Next base: position 33,501,244 of record JAGQAX010000004.1, on the reverse strand, counting down.
ATTTTTGATGAAAATTTTTCATCATACTATACTATGACATTTTAGATGAAAATTTGTTTTCATACTATACTATGACATTTTTTAATGAAAATTTTTCATCATACTATACTATGACATTTTTGATGAAAATTTGTTGTCATACTATACTATGACATTTTTGATGAAAATTTGTCATCATACTATACTATGACATTTTTGATGAAAATTTGTTGTCATACTATACTATGGCATTTTTTAATGAAAATTTGTCATGATACTATACTATGGCATATGTCGTCATATGATACTATGACTTTTTTTTTTAAAGATTATTTTTCAGGGCATCTTGCCTTTAATGGACAGGACAGTTGGGTGTGAAGGGGGAAAGAGAGTGAGGGAGTGACGTGCAGCAAAAGGCCACAGGCTGGACTCGAACCTGGGTTTCTGCAGCAATAGGCTTTGTACATGGGGCACCTGCTCTACCACTAAGCCACCGACACCCTGTACTATGACAATTTTTAAAGATTTCTCATGATAGTGTACTATGTAATTTTTGATGAAAATTTGTCGTGATACTATACTATGACGTTTTTGATGAAAATTTGTTGTCATAATATACTATGACATTTTTGATGAAAATTTTTCATCATACTATACTATGGCATTTTTGATGAAAATTTGTTGTCATACTATACTATGGCATTTTTTAATGAAAATTTGTCATCATACTATACTATGACATTTTTTAATGAAAATTTGCCATCATACTATACTATGGCATATGTCGTCATATGATACTATGACTTTTTTTTTAAAAGATTATTTTTCAGGGCATTTTGCCTTTAATGGACAGGACAGTTGGGTGTGAAGGGGGAAAGAGAGTGAGGGAGTGACTTGCAGCAAAAGGCCACAGGCTGGACTCAAACCTGGGTTTCTGCAGCAATAGCCTTTGTACATGGGGCACCTGCTCTACCACTAAGCCACCGACACCCTGTACTATGACAATTTTTAAAGATTTCTCGTGATAGTGTACTATGTAATTTTTGATGAAAATTTGTTGTCATACTATACTATGACATCTTTGATGAAAATTTGTTGTCATACTATACTATGACATTTTTTAATGAAAATTTTTCATCATACTATACTATGGCATTTGTCGTCATATGATACTATGACTTTTATTTTTAAAGATTATTTTTCAGGGCATTTTGCCTTTAATGGAATTTCATTAGTGATGAAAATTTGTTGTCATACTATACTATGACATTTTTGATGAAAATTTGTCGTCATACTATACTATGGCATTTTTGATGAAAATTTGTTGTCATACTATACTATGACATTTTTGATGAAAATTTTTCATCATACTATACTATGACATTTTAGATGAAAATTTGTTTTCATACTATACTATGACATTTTTTAATGAAAATTTTTCATCATACTATACTATGACATTTTTGATGAAAATTTGTTGTCATACTATACTATGACATTTTTGATGAAAATTTGTCATCATACTATACTATGACATTTTTGATGAAAATTTGTTGTCATACTATACTATGGCATTTTTTAATGAAAATTTGTCATGATACTATACTATGGCATATGTCGTCATATGATACTATGACTTTTTTTTTTAAAGATTATTTTTCAGGGCATCTTGCCTTTAATGGACAGGACAGTTGGGTGTGAAGGGGGAAAGAGAGTGAGGGAGTGACGTGCAGCAAAAGGCCACAGGCTGGACTCGAACCTGGGTTTCTGCAGCAATAGGCTTTGTACATGGGGCACCTGCTCTACCACTAAGCCACCGACACCCTGTACTATGACAATTTTTAAAGATTTCTCATGATAGTGTACTATGTAATTTTTGATGAAAATTTGTCGTGATACTATACTATGACGTTTTTGATGAAAATTTGTTGTCATAATATACTATGACATTTTTGATGAAAATTTTTCATCATACTATACTATGGCATTTTTGATGAAAATTTGTTGTCATACTATACTATGGCATTTTTTAATGAAAATTTGTCATCATACTATACTATGACATTTTTTAATGAAAATTTGCCATCATACTATACTATGGCATATGTCGTCATATGATACTATGACTTTTTTTTTAAAAGATTATTTTTCAGGGCATTTTGCCTTTAATGGACAGGACAGTTGGGTGTGAAGGGGGAAAGAGAGTGAGGGAGTGACTTGCAGCAAAAGGCCACAGGCTGGACTCAAACCTGGGTTTCTGCAGCAATAGCCTTTGTACATGGGGCACCTGCTCTACCACTAAGCCACCGACACCCTGTACTATGACAATTTTTAAAGATTTCTCGTGATGGTGTACTATGTAATTTTTGATGAAAATTTGTTGTCATACTATACTATGACATTTTAGATGAAAATTTGTTGTCATACTATACTATGACATTTTTGATGAAAAATTTTCATCATACTATACTATGACATTTTTGATGAAAATTTGTTGTCATACTATACTATGGCATTTTTTAATGAAAATTTGTCATGATACTGTACTATGGCATTTTTTAATGAAAATTGGTTGTCATATTATACTATGACATTTTAGATGAAAATTTGTTGTCATACTATACTATGACATTTTTGATGAAAAATTTGTTGTCATACTATACTATGACATTTTTTTATGAAAATTTGTCATCATTCTATACTATGGCATTTTTGATGAAAATTTGTTGTCATACTATACTATGACATTTTTGATGAAAAATTTGTTGTCATACTATACTATGGCATTTTTGATGAAAATTTGTTGTCATACTATACTATGACATGTTTGATGAAAATTTGTTGTCATACTATACTATGACATTTTTGATGAAAATTTGTTGTCATAATATACTATGACATTATTGATGAAAATTTGTTGTCATACTATACTATGACATTTTTTAATGAAAATTTGTCATGATACTATACTATGACATTTTTGATGAAAATTTGTCATCATACTATACTATGACATTTTTGATGAAAATTTGTCGTCATACTATACTATGGCATTTTTGATGAAAATTTGTTGTCATACTATACTATGACATTTTTGATGAAAATTTTTCATCATACTATACTATGACATTTTAGATGAAAATTTGTTTTCATACTATACTATGACATTTTTTAATGAAAATTTTTCATCATACTATACTATGGCATTTGTCGTCATATGATACTATGACTTTTATTTTTAAAGATTATTTTTTAGGCTATTTTGCCTTTAATGGAATTTCATTAGTGATGAAAATTTGTTGTCATACTATACTATGACATTTTTGATGAAAATTTGTCGTCATACTATACTATGGCATTTTTGATGAAAATTTGTTGTCATACTATACTATGACATTTTTGATGAAAATTTTTCATCATACTATACTATGACATTTTAGATGAAAATTTGTTTTCATACTATACTATGACATTTTTTAATGAAAATTTTTCATCATACTATACTATGACATTTTTGATGAAAATTTGTTGTCATACTATACTATGACATTTTTGATGAAAATTTGTCATCATACTATACTATGACATTTTTGATGAAAATTTGTTGTCATACTATACTATGGCATTTTTTAATGAAAATTTGTCATGATACTATACTATGGCATATGTCGTCATATGATACTATGACTTTTTTTTTTAAAGATTATTTTTCAGGGCATCTTGCCTTTAATGGACAGGACAGTTGGGTGTGAAGGGGGAAAGAGAGTGAGGGAGTGACGTGCAGCAAAAGGCCACAGGCTGGACTCGAACCTGGGTTTCTGCAGCAATAGGCTTTGTACATGGGGCACCTGCTCTACCACTAAGCCACCGACACCCTGTACTATGACAATTTTTAAAGATTTCTCATGATAGTGTACTATGTAATTTTTGATGAAAATTTGTCGTGATACTATACTATGACGTTTTTGATGAAAATTTGTTGTCATAATATACTATGACATTTTTGATGAAAATTTT